>JASDQU010303733.1:0-13745 GCA_032191745.1 Picea mariana | reverse complement strand
CAACCTAGTGAAGATCCTTCAGTGGACACTTCCTCAACCTCCAGAACTCAAAGAGTTCTTTTCTTCCTGTGCCTACTTGCACACTCACTCAATGCCAACCTGGAAAAGTTTCTTCTCTCACAAAACGTTCAACAGTTCTGTTCTCTTCTCCTCTGTGCACTCCTTGCAACTGCTCAATTCCCACTTGGCAGAGCCTTCCAGAATCCTCAGTGATTCTGTTTCTTCTTCCTGTCTGAACTCACAACAGAGTTCCTTCCAAATGCACCTTTCTGCCCACACTCAATGCCCACTTGGCAGAGCCTCACAGAATCCTTAACGATTCTATATACAATTGTTTTCTCATACACAGCCTTGCCTTTTGAGGTGTTTAGCAACCTCAAAGGTCTTTTTCTTCTGATTTGTTGACTCCAGTTCCTGTGCTGCAGCACGTCTCAGTCTGACTCCTCAGAGTTCAGAAGTGCATCAGTGCATCGGTCTTCAGAGTCCGCAGCACTCTGTCACACCCTCATGGCATGAAACCTCAAAGACCCTTAACTGAAATCAAACACACTCCCTGCAAATGCCTAAACATACATACATTCACAACATATAAAAGAACAAACCAAGGCATCCACATAATACAAAAAATATGCAGGAAAAACTGCTTCTGGTTTATATTAAATAAAAATGCCTCTTTACAAGGGTGTTTCTGAGCACGGGCTGTAACAAGGTATCGACTCTTCTCTTCTTCCTCCTAACTCAACTCTCCTACCAAAATGAGATCTGAAAATCTCTTTTACCTGAGGGCTTGAATCGAGCGCTTCCCTCCAGGATTCACCTACTGTAATAAATTACAATAAATGGCTATCTAGTCTAGCATCTGGATCTAGATCTCAACCTATCTAGCATTTAAGCCGATCTACCTAACAGCCTACATAAAATCACGGCTTCCCATGGCTCAATATCCTAAACCATTCAATTACATTCAATTCAAATTTAAATGAGGTTGCACCTCCCTTTCAGCTCTGAATGCATGCATGCTGTCGTGGCTGGCTGGCTGGCGTGGTGAGATGCTCCTGCATCATCTTTCTTCAGTCAAGTCATGGAAGGGGTTTCCGCCAAAGGTTCCCTTATGGGATTTGTCTGTTGAGGTTTTGTAGGTGCCTTTCTCCTCCTAAGGTTGTATTTATTTTGGAACTGCATGACGGAATTGAGATAAACCTTCCTAAATTCATATGTTTCCAAAGACACCATGTCATTCATCTCCAACATAATATCTTTATTTTCACTCATGTATTGATCATGTTCTCCCTTCTTCAAGAACATTCGTGTGTCATTATCGTTGCAACAATGCATTTGATCTTGAATGATATGATCAAAATCTTCATCCACATAATGTTTTTGGAATGAGGGCCTTGTTTGTTCGTCGCCCTTGTTTCTCTGTTCCCTCTGCCTCATCTACAAGACCGAACCTCTTCTAAGGTTCTGATTTATGGGCAAGAGGTCATGTTGTTCTCGGATGGTGGGCTTGTTCCCCACAAACATTCTTTCCATTAGCTTCTCCATCATATTCATCATCAATTTGAACTTGTCCTCCGAGGGTGAAGAAGTCGATGGCTGCACATATCCTTAGGGTTTCCTCCCACCTCTATTGAAGCTTTGTTTAATCTTTCTCGATGCCATCAGGTTTACCTCAACTTTCATTGCATCACTCATCATGGAGTTTAAATAATCATATCTTCTCTCCCTCAATAGCAAGGAGAAATCATTGTCAAAGGAGTTGAAATATCAAAGTTGTGCAACCCGGGGAGGCCGCTGGAATTCTATGGGAGTTGAGTTGTATACCCTCATGAAATGGGCCAAGAACTCTTGCACTGTCTCCTCCAATGCTCTCTTCATATTGTTGTATTGCGTCAGTAGCTGCAAAGGATTCTTTTTGTCTCCTCATCTAGCAATGAATGGAATTTCAAACATGGTGAAGCTAGGAATGATTTTTGCTGGGAGGGCCTTGAACCACTTTCTAACCTCCCTCAAAATATTCTGTGTGAAAAACCTCATCTTTTCTCTTCATGATCCACCTCTTCTAGATAAATGAAATCATTGAACCAATCCAAGTTCTTTTGGGCAGGGGAATTTCCTTCAACGTCATATAGCTTGATCCTATGGTTGTAGTTCTGGGGAAAATCATGTAGTTGGGATGGAAGAGAAAGGGGGGTGAATTTGGCAGTCATTTCTCTAGGGGGGTTTTGGATTTGTGGGATTTTCTGAGCGGGATTTGCAGCTTGTGGGATTTTGTTTTGTATCAGAGATTGAAACCTATTTTCATCGAACATTATATCATCCAAGTTGGTTTCTGATTTAGACTTGGACAAGGTTTGTTATGACATGGTGTCAAAATCGATGTCATCAATGCTCTGCACATTGTCCTTGGGTAAGGACAGGCTTCTGTCTAGGTAATAGAATAGGTCTGGTGCCTGCTCCCTTGTCCTGCGCAGAAGTTTCTTAGGGTCACACATGGGCTCGACAAGGTTCGGGTCAGGATTGGCTCTGGTATAAACTGTCTTCGGCGCCAGGTCTTATGAATCACGCTACTCGGTGCTACTGGTCTCTTTAATTGGAGTCACCAGTGTAAAGGTTTCATCCAATATGGATGTTTGGCCCACTATTACCTTCAGGGGTCTAAACTATAGCTTTACTCATTCTCCCAGGGAAAATTTATTCAATTTTGTCCTCGACAATGGCGCCAGAATGTTAGCGCTCTATAAAATTCTTTCAGCTGAGAAAACGAATGACAGAGGAAACCAACAAACCAACTTTGAGGCTGGAAACTAGCCTTTCCGACCTAGAGAGGGATCTCTTTGAGACTTCATCTCTGTACAGGGTATGGATTTAAACTGTCATCTAGATTTAACTCTTTTATATAATATTTATGGTTCTATTGGTGAGATAATGCAAGACCTTGGGCTATGGAGTCAATTTAAGAAATAGATAGAAACAAATTACTTAGTGACTGAACTTGAGAGGATAAAGGCTAAGTAAGAAATAGTCTTTCAGTTCCATACAAAGAGTCATGGAACTTTACTAAAAATAGAAATTGACTGTACTTGGTCACACCATAACCATTTGTTTCTGCCACAGAGGTTCTGGCATCAGCAAGATCTATTCGTTGGAGAGTGAGGTGTTGATTCTTTTCCTTCGACAGGGTATTTGGATGATCAAGTGCTCTGTCAGACTCCTGCCACCTATTGTAATGGCCTTGATTTCATTCGCCCGATCATCTGTTGGAGCGTGCATATGGTGGGTAACTGCAAACTGTCGCAATTGTTCTCAAGATGACAACACAAGTTAACGAGCAATGCCTTTCCTCAAAATGTCATGTGTCTAATGTACACTTGTCTTTTCCAATAGATGGGATTCCATCGTTGCGCATCATATGCTCACCGCACGAGCATCTATCAGATTCCCTACTTCACAATAGGAAATAGGACACGAGAAGACAAAATCCACACCATGTCTGAGAAGACAAAAATGGAGTTGGTTAATCATTATTCTGGTCTTCTCTACAATTTTGACACCGGAAGCGTTCTCCTGAGAGACTAGTTGCACCTTTTCAGATTCATTACTTACCTTTGTAGAACCACATTCCCTTTCATCTTCTTTTGCGTGCTTGCTAGATCCACGTAGACATTTTCCATGGCCAATCCACATTCCTTGAAGTGCTTTGCATTTCTTTCTTCTGACATCCTCTGTGCTTCGTTCAGCTGGATGATTGTATATTGCACTTCTCTGAGCTGCCACTTGAGCCAATTCACGTTTCCCTCATAGCTCTGTCATGCTGATGCTTTGAGGGTCTTCGCTGCTAGATGATGTCTCAACTCCTTGTTCTCCTGGTATAGCTCAACAATAGTGATTTGCGCTTGGTTTAGCTGTTGCGATGGTTCATGAATACTTGTGCCTTCAGTGTTTTTCCTTCTCCTTCTACTACAGGATTAATGACTTGGGCCTTCGAAAGGTTCCAACTAAATGGCGTGCATGAGAAACTCTTCAATGACTGACTTTGCATGTGTCTCGCTAAGGAATTGGGCCTCCCTTGTTTCCTTGTTCTTCCTTGGCCTACCTCTTCTCTGGGGTGTCGGCTGTTGGGGGTTAGGGATTCCAATGTCTTTCCTTCCTCTGCGGCCCTTCCTATTTCTTCCTCCGCACTGTGAGATGCTAATTTTTCTATCGGTAGAGGGGAATCTTCTTTGGGGTCCCTGGGGATGTTAGCTGTGAGTAGGAATGAATTCCAGTTGTTTGCCAACCGCCTCAACTCCTCAACTATCAACAATTTAATCAGGGAGACATGAGATAGTTTCTTATTCGACTGGTTTGTTTCACCTCAGACATTGTCTGCCATTTCTTTGAGAGTTTGGTGAAAGAAGAAAGGTATATTTAATGCTCTCCTTAATGTGAAATGCATCAAAAATATGATGTGATGTGGGTGTATTTTGTCAAACCTTCCCTCACAGGTGAAATATTTCTTAATCGCTCTTAGGAGCTTCCAAAAATGCTCATGTAGATATCTACTTGGAACGCCTACTTTGAATTTCCCATTTGAATATACTGGTTTTATGAAATCCTCGTAGAAACGTGTGTCAAAATTCATGCCTTTACACCACCTTTCACCACGTGGAGGGATCTTTGTTGCAGCTGACAGACTTTCCTCTGTTACCTGGAAAGTGATTCCTGCGATTACTACGTAGAACCCATTGAATCTAAGTGCAAACTGCTCTTCCAGTTTCACATTGAATCCTTAGATTTTCCTACAAAAGACCATGCATCCGACATGTTCAGAAGATGCTCTGACATTTGGATCCTCATTTACCAATGTCAAGCTTTGAGGTTCGAGCCCCACATTTATGTTTCTTTGTGCACCTTTCCTTATGTTATGGGATGTTTCCATGGTGGAACATGTATTTGTTCTGCGCATGGTGGATTTAGCACGGACCCAAGGAGGTAATCTTTATTGACCCAGGTTTGTGACACAGTTGAAGGAAATTGACTTTCTAGCCACGAGAAACTCAGGGCTCATGGGAAGAATTATAGACAGAGCATAAACATGGCTGGTGAACAGAATACAAGTAGAGAAACCGGAATTTATAACTGGACGGGTGAGGGATGGAATCGTGCCAGGGGACACTGAATCCATGGTGACTTGAGGTTTTGAATTGAGTTGAATATTTTCATAGCACATCCGAACGAGGGGTACACTTTGGGGCATGTAAAGTACAGTTGATAAGAGATGCAGAGTATACATGATATTAGCGCCATGATTTTTCATTTTTTTTTTACTTCATAATGAGCTGATGATGGTCACTTTGTCTTTCGACGTGACTTCTATTTAACAACTAGCCTCAACCATTATCACGTAAAACCTTCTCTTCTGACAGGACCCGACTCTTTGGGAAAATACCTTTACCACTTACACATGTTTTGGTTCTAACATCCCTTCCTGACTCAGAGGGCCAACCAGCCACTTGCTGACTTTGACCCATTCATTGTTTGATACCTGACCTCACATGCTTTGACACACAGACCCCGACTCGAATAAGATTGACTCTAACTGAAAAAATGACGATATTAAGAATGTCGATATGTATTGCAAGTTCGACATACAGAAGGTGGGGTCTCAAGTGTCGATACAAAATATCGAGAATCTGAGTTTGAGAGTAGTACTACACATGATTGGGTGTGACAAGATCTGATACTCTACATCATGCCTCTCAATCCCAGATGAATTGTGCAATGCAATGTCTACAACCAGTTATATTCGATTGGAGAACCACTATGCTCAACTACATGAAAATTCAACTAAGAGAGTGCAAGTTGAGGTAGAAGAGGAACTTTGGATTCAGGACAGTACTATGCACATTATTCTTTTAAATATTTTTAGGCATGAGCTCGAGGGAGGGTGTGTGGGGACACATAGCCTCCTTTCCAGCACTGTGTAGATGGGTCGCTTTGATGTCGCACTAGGGAGGAGGAGGGGTATGTGAATCCTATGATGACAAGTTCTTTGAATGGTGGAAACGCCATATTCCCACCATCGAGGACTACCCATATGAGGGTATTAGCTTCTTGAGAGACCCAGACATGGCTATACCCCCTAGTGAGGCATGTGGTGATATAGGTATGTACTCACATTTCTGAATTTTTAACTTTTTAATTTTTCAATTTTGTAATGCAAAAAAAACATGTTTTTGGTAATGTCACAGTGCTAACTTAAAACATGTTATGTACATATGTGGGACCAATGTGGCCAGTGGACCTCCCTCATATTCGACGATTTCCTCGACAGAAGATCCAACCCAGAGGAGTTGTGGAAGAGGAAGGGCCATCGTCAGCGGAGGCTAAGAGGGTACTGAGGCAGGTAGAGAGAAACATAAAAACCATCACCCGTAGTGTACATGGAAAAGATCGAGGATCTGCCATGATCCATGCAGATTCATGTAGTGGGAGTACCCAAGGAATGGGTCCAATTATTCTAGCATCTATCCAATGTCGTAGTGTACTATACTAGGGCCAATAGGCCTAGATCTTATATTATTGTTGGACATTATGCATGCCAAGGGAACCCATTTTTGTATCTCCCATATGTATTGAGGGCTTAAGCCTGACAATGTATACTTGACACATTTTGAGGCTTTATGGCCTACATTTTGTACCGTGGCATCATTTTTGGACATATCATATATATACATATTTTTTTCTTATGGGGTAAATACGTTTTGAACAATTATATTTACATGTGTGTATATGTGTGTGCTTTTATATTTATGTGTGTGAAATATGCCAATCTAAAACATGATTTTCCAATGTATCAGTTAATTGATTAGAGTGTCTAGGAACATGAATATATGTAATATAATCAAAATAACATTCCAAGAGGCCAGCCCTAAGGAATTGTTGGTGAAAGGTGGGATCATGGACATGGTATATTCCATTTAAATACGACACAACCAGTTGAGCATCCAAATGAATCCAGATGTGAGAAATACCAAGTAAAAAAGTATCACATAGAAATTCTATTACAACGCTATACTCAACAACATTATTGGTTGCTTATCCTAGACAAGTACCTCTAGAAGACACCAACTGACCAGTGGGCATGAAAATTACCCAAGTTGCAGAAGTGAGTGATGCAAGAGAATCATCGCCATCAATTAATGAGGCAGTTGGAAGACGACTCAACATCCATCATAGCGCACTTAACTGGTTTGGATTCCAAGGAGGGTGTGCCACTTTAATATTTTGAAAGCATTGTAATTAATGATCCCATGAAGTCTTGAAGCCTGAGCCATTGTATGTGCTCCATGGGATTGTATTTTCCTTTAATGTTTGTAATATTGTACACATTTTGAGCATCGACTCATATCTAAAGTGTAATTACTCATTTATTGTAATAATCCTTAGTGGTAGAATGCTTTAACTATGATATGAAAGAACTAACATATTCTGTGGGGAAGGCTCGAGAAGCCCCCTCATGTATAAATAAATGTAATCTAGTCCCAAAAGAGGTTGTTAGTAGATTGTTGTAGTTAAAGGGAAGAGAAGATGAAAGCTGCAGAGAGTTGTTGAAATATTTGTAAATATTTGTTGAAGGAATATAGAAGAAGAGAGAATTACTTTCAATTTGTGAGCTTGCTTCTCTTTGAGTAACTAGGTAAATGATATTTTATTTATCTCCATTTTTTATGTGTGTGTGCATATAAATGGCTTGTTGAATAAAATCATTAGTGTTAATTTAAGTTTCAATTGTTTCTCTTCTAAAATATCGGTGCAAGGAGTTCGGAGGCCAAACAGTGACATGTTTAGAAGCTCAGGAGAGATCATGTAAGTTTATGTAGAGCGAGCGCAAGGCGTGCACCTATACTCATAGGAGTATAAAATATTAGAGAGGAGACTAGTGCAAATAATGCACACAATCAACACTTAGTTAAGTGTTGAAGAAGCTCAGAGGAGAGGTAGTGCAAGGTGTACGCAAGAGACTTATTTAAGTCCCAAGCCAAGGAGGGAAGCGCAAAGTGTGTGCAAAGGTCTTATTCTTTTGATAGAAAAGATCAGGAGGGAAGCGCAATGTGTGCACCAGAGTTTAAGTCCTTCAATAGAAAAGGCTTAAGGAAGATAAATCACTTTGTTTCAAGGTGAATGGACGAGATCTGGTTGGCAGAAGTTAGAACCATACACAGCCATTGGATCAAGGTAATAAGTGCGGACGTTAAACCCCGAAGTCCTTCATACTTCGTTGCTCCGACAGTTTTTAAGTGTTTGTTGAAAAGGAGGCAAAAACCCTAAAGCCCGATGTCCTAGAGTGAATATAAATTGTAGATCACTCGGAGAAATGCGATTAGTTATATCCCTAAGTGGTTTAGTGATTTGTCACTCCAGGATAAGTTGGTTGTTGTTGTGCAAAGTGAAGAATTCACTGAGTCCCGAAGTCTGGAGTCAATATGGACCGTTCGTTTTTGGCTACATGTGTTCGTATATTAGAGAGTATTTGGGAGTCCGACTATCTGGAGGGTTGTGTGTGAAAAGTGGTCTAGCATGAAAATTCCTAAAGCCCCAAAGACAAGAGTCAATATCGCTCATTCATTGATGAGTGAACGTGAACCGTGGATCTTTTCCCTTCGACACTTCGACATTTGGAAATTCGGGAGTCTAGTGGTGATTCGGAGCTAAAAGTCTCAAATCCCAGAGTTCCAGAGTGGATCACAGCTATTGGTTGTTAGATAAGTGTGGATTGTTGATCCTAGAACCCTTCAAGAGTTCTCCATTTCACCTTTCGGAGGATTTGGAGTGTTGTGCTGGCAGATCTTCCAAAGCCTG
Organism: Picea mariana; assembly: GCA_032191745.1. NCBI lineage: Eukaryota > Viridiplantae > Streptophyta > Pinopsida > Pinales > Pinaceae > Picea > Picea mariana. Next base: position 4,901 of record JASDQU010303733.1, on the reverse strand, counting down.
AAGTTACGGAGTGCCAATGCAAGAGTTCGCCCGTTCAACATTCGAGGAATTTGAAGTGTATTGTGGGTAGATCTTTCGAACCCTAAATCTTTTAAGCATTGAAGTTGTCGCTTTCAAAATGTTAAGCCCTAGGTTCTAAGCCCGATGTCATGTAGAGACTCCTCTAGAGTAAAAATACCTTCGCGAACCCGAATTTTCATGCGGTTAGAGGAGAAAAGGCTTGTGGTAAATAATCCTAAGGGTTCAACAAGGACCCGAGAGATTCTTTGGCTCCTCTGTAAATCGATCCTAGACTGAGTGGTCATGCAATCCTAAGGGGGGGTTTGCATCAAGTGGTATCAAATTAGGAATAAGCTCTGTGAAAATAAACATTTAAAGCCATGTCACCAAGGAGACCCAGGGACAGACCTATGGTTAATGCAGCCATGGAGAAGGAAATGAGACAACTTTGTGCAAGGTTGGACTCCATGGAAATAATGCAAAGGAGAGAACCAGAGACTGGTGATGTCAGTGAAGCTAAAAGTGAATATGTAGAAGAAAAAGAAGATGTAGGAAAACAAGCAGCTGAAGAGTGATTGTTGAGAGTTGTTGTCAAGATAGGAACCATAGAAAAGATGGAAGTCTCGATGTATGAAGGTAATTTGAATGTAGAATAATTGCTTGATTGGATAAGTTCTTTAGATAATTATTTTGACTATGAGGATATTGATGATGAGAAGACGGTAAATCATGCAATGACTAGATTGAAGGGACATGCAACTTTATGGTGGGACGAGTTGCAAGCTAATAGAAGTAGGAAAGGTAAGTCCAAGATTAAGAATTGGGATAGAATGGTAGCTAAGCTCAAGGCTAAATTCATACCCAAGGATTATCATTTGAATCTATTCATAAGGTTTCCAAATATGAGACAGAAAGGTTTGTCAGTGAAGGATTACACTGAAGAGCTTTACAAGTTGAATATAAGAGCAAGACACAGGGAGAATGACGAAGAGAAAGCTTCTAGGTATGTAAATGTATTCAGGTATGAAATCCAAGATGATATTAGTATGATGACAATGAGGACTATAGAATATTCTTATTAGGTATCCCTAAATGTAGAAGAAAAAATGACAAGAAAGCAGAGTCATAGGAATAGAGGAAAGAGTCCTAACAGAGGAAGAGGAATCACTAAAGAGAATTTCTAGAAATTCAGAGGAGAAGCTAGAGGATTTAATAGTTAGACAGAGAGAGGAGGAAGTTCTAGAGGAGGATACTCTAGACGAAGAAATCATTTTCTAAGAGGTAGATTAAGAGGCAAAGGAGGAGAAGTGAAGTGTTATTCTTGTGGGAAAACATGTCACATGTCTTGGGAATGTCCTGAAAAGAAGAACGTAGGAGTTAAAGAAGCTCACATTTCTAAGGTGCAATGGAGGAATGTGGAGAAAGAGATGAATGAAAAATATGTTGAAGAATCATGATGAGGAAAGCTCTCATAAAGCCAGAAAAAGAGGTACAAGAACCAATCCAGAGGAACAGTTTGTTAAGAACTGCTTGTAGAACCAGAGACAAAGTGTGCAAGGTGATCATAGATGGTGGAAGAAATGAAAACTTTGTATCCATGGATATGGTGGAAAATATAAAGTTGGAGACAACAACACATCTCAATCCATACAGGGTGTCATGGTTGCAGAAAGGACATCAAGTCATGGTAAGTCGACAATGTAAAGTTAAGTTTAAACTAGGTAGTTATGGAGATGAAGTTGTATTTGATGTCATACCCATGGATGTTTATCATGTTTTGTTGGGAAGACCATGGCAATATGATAGGAATTTAATACATGATGGGAAGAATAATACTTATACCCTTGAGAAAAATGGGTTTAAACATATGTTGTTTCCATTAGAAGATAGAGTCAAAGAGGAGGCTAGTCCTAGTATACTTCTCATGAGTGGGAAGGAGCTCTTGAAAGAAGTCAAGAAATACCATAAAATGTAGTTTGTTGTTATAGGTAAGCCGAGAGTCATCCTTACAAGAACTTCTATGAATGATTTACCTGTGAAGGTTCAAGAGTTATTAGATGAATTTGTTGACATTCTGGTGGATGAGTTACCTCATACTTTACTGCCCATCAGAAGTATCAATCACCATATTGACCTTATTTCGGGAGAAATTTTGGCGAACAAAGAAACATACAGATTAAACCCTCAAGAGAATGAATAGGTTAAGGACCAGGTCCAAGAGTTGTTGGATAAAGGTCTGATTAGAGAAAGCTTGAGCCTATGTGCAGTACCAACTGTGTTGAGTCCAAAGAAGGTTGGAGGTTGGATAATGTACATAGATTATAGAGCCATCAACAACATAACCATCAAATATAGATTTCCTTTACCTAGAATGGATGATTTAATGGATTTTTTGAGTGGAGCTAGTTATTTTTACAAGATAGACTTGAAGATCGGTTATCATCAGATAAGGATGAGAGAGGGAGATGAATGGAAAACATCATTCAAAAAAAATGAAGGATTGTATGAGTGTCTTGTTATTCCATTTGGATTAATGAATGCACCAAGTACGTTCATGAGGTTAATGAATGAAGTTCTCAAAGATTTTATTGGGAATTTTGTTATTGTTTATTTGGATGATATTCTATTTTTCAGTAAGACTGAAGAGGAGAATTTAAGACACTTGAAGATGGTGTTGAGAAGGTTGCAGTGAGAGAAGTTGTTGGTGAACTTAAAGAAATGTTATTTTATGAAGACATAACTTGTGTATTTGGGGTTTGTAATCTCTTCAAATGAATTGAAGATGGATCTAGAAAAGATGAGGGCTATAAGAGAGTGGCCTTCTCCAATAAGTGTGTTTGAAGTAAGAAGTTTTCATTGGTTAGTGAGTTTTTACATAAACTTCATTAGGATTTTCAGAACTGTTTGTGCACCTATACTAGATACTATAAAGAAGGAGCATGGTTCTTTTGACTGGACCAAATAGGCCGAGAAATGGTTTAGAGTGTTGAAGGAAAACATAACAAAACAACCTATTTTGGTTTTGTGATACTTAAGAATACTTTCCAAGTCAAATGTGATGTAAGTGGAGTATCCATTGGTGCAATTTTAAGTCAAGATGATAAACATGCTGCTTATTTCAGTGGGAAGTTGAATGATGCTAAGAAGAAGTATTCAACATATGAAAAATAATTTTATTCTATAATTCAAGATTTGAAAAAGTGGAGACATCTTCTTATTCCAAATGAGTTTATCTTGTATACTGACAATCATGCTTTGCAGTTTATAACCAGACAAGATAAATTGAACCAAAGACATGCCAAATGGGTAGAATTCATGGAGAAATTTACTTTCCTCATTAATCATATTAATGGGAGTGCTAACAAAGTTGTAGATTCTTTGAGCAAGAGATGTTTAATCTTGCAAGAATTCCAAGTGGATACTTTGGAATTTGAACACCTCAAGGAGATCTACCAGGAAGACCCAGACTTCAAGGAAGCTTACAAAGCATGTGACGATCCTTTATTGAGGGATATACATAAATGGATGGATTATATGATCCAATAAGGACTATTATTTAAAGGAAGTTGATTGTGTATCCCAATATGCTCAATGAGGGACAATTTGTTAAAGGAGAAACATAATGGAGGATTGGTTGGACACTTTGTCCATGATAAAACATATGTGAAGTTGAGTTCTTCATACTATTGGCTAGGTATGAGGTCTAATGTGCAGAAGTTCATGGATAGATGCAGAATCTGCCAATATGCTAAAGGAAAGCAACAAAACACAAGATTGTTGCATATTCTAAACAGGTTGTGGGATGCTATAAGTATGGATTTTGTTCTGGGATTTTGAAGAAGCCAGAGGGGAAATGAATCAATCTTTGTGGTGGTTGTTTTTTTTTTTTAAATGGTACATTTTGTACCATGTCACCAAACTATTAATGCTATCGACATAGGGAATTTGTTTTTCAAGGAGATTGTGAGATTGCATGGGTTACCCAATAGTATAGTCTCAGACATAAATACCAAATTTGTGGGATACTTTTGGAGGAATTTGTGGAAGAATTTGGAAATGAATTTTTATTTTAGTTCATCATATCACCCTAAAAAATATGGACATACTGAGGTAGTGAATAGAATCTTGGAAAATTTGCTAAGGAGCTTGGTAACTGAACATAACAGTCAGCGGGATCAAGTTTTACCTCAAGTGGAGATTACATATAATGACTCACCAAACATAAGTACTGGTAAGATTCCATTCTATATAGTATATGGAATTTATCCAAGAGGAATTTCAAAATTGAGAGATTTGGGACAGATTGAATTTCGAAGTGCGGGAACAGAGGATTTTGCTGCAGAGATGCAAACGTTGCATGATCAAATCAAAAGACAACTACATGATAGAAGACAGAGATACAAGAATAGATTATACCAAAGAATAAAAGAGGTGAATTTTGATATTGGAGATCAAGTCTTGGCACACCTAAGGAAGTAGATATTTCCAAGAGGAAAATTTAATAAGATGAATATGAAGAAGATAGGCCCTTGTAAAATCCTCAGAAAATTTGCTACAAATTCTTATGAGATTGAACTGCTAGAAGATATTGAAATTTCACCAATATTCAATGTAGCAGACTTATACCATTACAAGATGGATGAAACATAAGGGAAATATGGTCAAGAGGAGATTTAGTGGAAGCGACAGATGCCCGTATCATAGAATCCTTAGATAGAAAAGATTTTGGATTAGAGAGTTGCTAAGAAAACCAAGAGGAAAGTTTACTATGAATATCTAGTTAAATGGGAGAATCATCCAATAGAAGATGCCAGTTAGATAAATGAAACTAATATCCAGAAGCATGGAAAGACAGTGGAGGAGCTCATGAATAAGATTTCATGAATTTGTTTTGTCCATAG
>JASDQU010303731.1:0-11832 GCA_032191745.1 Picea mariana | reverse complement strand
AAAATATTCAAAATTTTATGAAACAAATGAATACTTAATTTTTATAAATTAAACAAAATATTGACTAGATACTACTAGATTCTTGTGATCATAGCAAACAATATAAATGTACATTTCAAATATCACCCCAACTTTCATTGTATGGTAGTATCATCATAATTATAATGATGTTTGTTATCATAGTAAACAACATAAATATACATTTCAAATATCACCCCAACTTTCATTGTATGGTATTATTATCATAATTATAATGATGTTTGTTATAGTTATTTGATGATTTATAATTTATTTATATATTTTTAAACTAAATTCTTTACAATTTAGAAAAAATAGATGAAAATAAAAAGATTATAAAATATTTTCTCTAAGTTTAAATCCATAAATTATATGTTTGATAACTATTCATTTAAAAATATTTATATTCATTTAAAAATATTTATATAGCATAATTTGATGAAATCTCCATGCATGGATTTGGTATGGGATAGTTTGTATCTCTAGCTGCTTTATTATCTATGTTTATGCTTTCCCTATCGAAGTCCTAGATTGTGTTTTTTTTGCAGTCTTTGTTGGGTGAAATCGTTCGACTCATTGCAAATATCCTTGTCTTATTACAAATTTGATCCACTTGTTTGGAAACATCAATGTCAAATTTGAGATTCTTACAGCAAAGTGGGGAATCCATCCTATTTATTGGTCCCTATGATAAATTTCCATCAATTTCACTTCTAGTATTTTGGAGGAGGTTTGAATTTGTTAAGTACCTATACCAGATCTGCAAATATACTTCAATAAGACCGGGAATAAACCATAAACCATTCACCATAACATGAACACAAGAATATAGAGAAAACCTTTGAGGTAGGGTAACACCATATATTATTCCTTAAGGAAGGAATGCACTCCTCAAGCAACACTTTCTTGTTACAATGACAATATTCTTCATTGTGCTTCATTACATTGCTTACACTTCTTTATATAGATCTCTCTCTATCCTAGTAACCTTCTAGAGAGATTTCTCACATTTATTACATCTAACTACCATAGTGAGCCTTTATTAATATAGTGGACCTAGTCCACCTTCCATTGAATGACCACATTATCATATATTAAATGACTTCCACTAATAACACATAACTACATTACCATTGGGTACCTCCCTAGGTACCCCATATTACCTCCCTAAGTATACTACATTCCATCCCCCTTCACATGTTTCATCCTAGAAACATGAGAAGAAACCATATAATATGACTGACTAAGCAGTGCAGCCAACTGGTACCAATTACGACCATCCATCGATCCCAATGGAGTTCGAACATGATGGCTATATGCTGCCTTGCCACCCTGAATTTCTCTGCATCATGTCGGGGTTTCCATGTGATTGTTTCTGTAGATTGAGATCTTCTTGTAGTGTCGATAGTATTCCATGCACCTCTTGATCGGTTTCCTATCTGGTGCCTTTTTGGAGCATAAATGTGTTAATGCAAATGCCTTTTCCTTGATGATTGTTGTGTCTCTATATGATGTTGATGGTGATATACAACAACTCTAGGAATTTGTTCTTTTTTCTTCAAATTTGCAACACTTTGTGCCTTTGAGTCAATGACCTCCTTAGCTTCATAATTATGTCCTTCTTATATTTTGGCTTCATCTCCTTCTGTAGACTTTGCCTCTGATTCAACTTCAAACTCGACAATAAATTCTTTGCTAGCTTCCATGGGCCCATCTTTTTTACTAAGAGACACATTCTGCAATGTGATTTTCTTTTTCATGTACTGTTGGCACAGGGGCAGACCCAGGGTTCAATGCTACAATATATCACCAACAAAACCCTAACTATCGACCCTTTCGGCAAAACCTATGAAGCAGATGAAGTCTCACCCAAGGTAGAGGTAGGGGTGGTTACAGGACTCATTTGTCTGCAACCTTAGCTGGGACACATATATGTGATTGTAACACGTTAACAAAGAACTTAGTTATTACAGTTAGTTAATATTCATCCTTAATTCATAGCGCAACTAAACCTTAACAAGATATATGCGCAGTATTCAACCAAATCTAGCATCTAGCAACTTAGCATAATGAAACAGATTAGATCTAGAAGATTCAAGCACTAAGCACATTCACATAGGTCAGATCTAACATTCAATCTCATTATTAAGCACACAGCAACATCAGATCTATCTATCATTCATATATATCAAAGTACTTAAGAATGTCAACACATAAACACATCAATACATCGCACAAAGCATAACAACATAGGATATACATGGTTCACCCCCACCATGGGGCTACGTGCACCAACTCGTCGTCCTCTTTATTATCTTCAATCAATATTCTTACATGCACAAATCCTCAAAATCAACTCTGCAGAGAACAGAAGATCTGTGCACCTCGCTAGATCCTCCTTCCTTAGCACAACGCCTTCCAAAATCTCTTACAATCACTTGCACTTAGCTCTTCAAGCCTCAGACATTATGCACAAAGCAATTACCACTTAGCACTTAGCACACTTGCAACTGACTAGTCATTACTAGTCACTATTCACTACTTCTTACATCGCCTAGACTTTTATTTATACATTACAAAATAGGCCTAAGCATGGATAAACCCATGGACTGACATCCCCATACCCATCACATAAGCCCAAAACCCAAAAAGGCCCTAAAAAGGGGTCAAGATCCTGCGATCTGTGCTTCATCTTGCACTCCACCTTCAAAAGCCTGTCAAAGTCCCAAAAATAGGTCAAACATGACCAAGGATCCTTAAAACTTGGTCAAGGGCCAACAAGCCCCCAACACTCACCTGTTACTCGTCCCGAGTCACTCTGATATGAGTAATTATGCCTCAAAAACCTCAAGCTTGGTTCGAGCTGCTTCAACCTGTTGTTGTTCCATGGCCTCCTACTCAGAGAGCTCTTGGATAAAAGCTTCATTGACAGGCCCCTCTATGCGTTGTTCAACTACAGTGACGACTTGCTCTAGTTATTCTCCTCGACCTTCGATCTTTGAGAACAATTGGCCTGTATAGGTTGGAGCCTCTGAGTCACTTCCATGACTCTTCTCTTAATGGTGTGGACCTATTGTTGAGCAATGTGTTTCTCTTGGGATCGCTTCATCCTTTCAATAGTTGATAGGGGCTTCAACTGTGCCTCTATTGTTTCTTCTTCCTGCTTCACCTCATGGAGCTATGACTCCAGTGCCTTTAGTTATGGATTCTCAGTGAGTCACTCATAAGTCTAGGAACTGTGATCACTTAGTTGTTTACATTCCATGCTAGGGCATTTATTCTCTCAACTGCACTTCGAGCAGTTGCATCTCTTTGATCCCTCACATCCTGTGGGGTGTTGGGCACTGTGTGGAGCTCTAACTCTGCTATTATTTGTTGTAGTTGTTGGATAGCTACTGCAAGCTACTCTAATTGATGCTCAACTTGGTCTTCTTCCTTTGGCTCTAATCCTATCACATAGCAAAGTGCTATGTTGACTGCTTCTTTCACTTCGAATTGTTCTATGAGAAAATGTATTTTTCTTGTTGACTCTATGCTTTTTCCTCTTCAAACTTTGTATGGAGAGAAACCTTCTCCTGCTCTGCAACTCAGCATTTTTCTACAACTACTTCTTGCACTTGCTTCAAGGCCTGGGTGGATTTTTCTATTTCTTCATGTGCACCATGAAGGTGAGCTTCAGTCACATAAGCTAGTCGACGGATTTGGGCTGGCCCATCTCCCAACTCTGGTTGTTTCGATGGTTGGGGTGCAATGGACACTGTGTGAATGGATTGAAGGGCCTATTGTACCCCTCCGAGCTCAACCTAAATTCTTTCGTACATCTCCTCCTTCTTGGCTTCATGTTTCTGCAATATTTCCTACAAGGCGTCGTTTACAGCTGTGATGATGAAGTCAAAGTCATCAATAGTGATCACAGTCTGCATCTTAGTCATGGTGGCTCTGGATTTCTTCTGGGAAGTGGGTTTTGTGGGAGAAATCTTCCTTTTATTCAAGGGATCAACCTCATCTCTAGGCAGTGTTACTCCACCTTGATTATTTTCATCTTATTTTCCATTTATCTCTTCTACTTTGTCATCACCCCCTCGGCCAGGTGATACTGAAGCCATTTTTTCTGATGCGCTAAGTAAGTCTTGGACTTCTGCGGTCTTCTTCCTTTTGTTGGTTCTAGGTGTGTCATGTTATTTGTGAGCATCCTCTGAGTTGTCAAGTTAGGGATCAAACACCTCTGCAAAGTCAGTAGGGAGAAGGAGGTATATTGACCAGTCCTTAGTTATCTCCTCGAGGTCCTCTTCTATGAGCTTGTAATATGACTGAAGCTCCTCCTTATGCTCATCTGCTCGTGCAGTGATATAGATGAAATGGCGATCTGCGCAGAACTTCATGAGGGGTAAGAACCATTGTAGGGTGGTTTTCTTCATGCAAGGTTTATCTTCGATATCCCTCTTCAGTTGGAGATAATATGTGTGAAATACTGTGTTCTATTGCCACTGTTTTCCCATATTGATCGAGTACCAGAGCATGGTGAACTTTGTAGCAAGCAGATCGAATGACTCAATGTCTAGGAAGGTCGCACCTTCTGGCATCTCCCAAGAAATAAACACGATGAGGATTAGGAGCCAGCTAAAGTGGAAATCGTAGCCCTGATCCTGTGCTTCATGATATTCTAATTCCAGCTGATTAACTCGGTACTTTGTTGAGTTCATCTATAGGCCTTCCATGCATTTCCCTACGAGGTCAATGACAAACCCTGTGACCTATGTGGGTCTATTACCTGCGTGGGTTTGTTCTTCCTTACTAGCTTTCCTACAATCAATTGGCATTCTAGGTGCACTGCGCCATTCTGGATGGAAGCTACCTTGTAGCCTCACGTCCCCTTCTCAACATTGTCATAGGTATCCTTGATCTTCTGTGCTAATGCGCGATCTATAGCTTTCCCTGAATAGAATTCTTGCGGGTTGGGTCCTTGCATACTTAATCCAATGATCTTATGGATCAACGTCATATGGACTATGATACGTTGGTCTATCCATAAGTATCCGCCATGGTAACATGAGAGCAGGAGATTAACACAGGTGTTAACCTCTTGTTGCCTTCCAAAGTGTGGGATTTTTATTACACTCAATAGGGTGGGCTGTGTGAGGTTCATCGTCCACAGTTGGGGGATTTTTCCGATTTCTTCCCCTTTTTCCTAGTCAAGTATTTATACAGGGCAAGCATACTATGGTTCTTGTGGTCTCCTAGGTTGAAGTCGTTGAACTTCAATGTTGCGATTTTGTCCTGCTATGATCTAACTGCGTGTATCCCCTTCGGGAGGCATGCAGTAATCATGGTGTAATCAAAATCTCTCGTCACACTATCACGACTCACTATGCCGTCTAGAGGTGGGATGTAGTAAGGTAAGATGGTCGAGATTAGCTTTTCATTTGTTAGGTCATCTATATGCTTGGTTTTCTTTTCTGTGATGACTTAGGATGGTTTGGATCTATGTGCGGTCAACAGAGAGGATTTCACTCCTCTCGTCGATGACGCTTGTACACCCACAAAAATTACTCTTTCATACATTACCTTTTCAGTCATGAGGTCGATGAGTACCTCCTTCATAGACTCTTTGACTGGGCTAAGTTCTTTAGACATACATTCTCATGGTTGAATATTTCAGGTTTGAAGAGTAACTACTCAATGCAATGTGATGGATGGTGATAGCTCGATGATCACTGTGTGAAATCAACTGATCTGCGGGATTAGATAATCATGGTTGGAAAAAGTGTTCTCGGTGCAAGGCTCGATGGAATAAGTAGATAACTAGGCAACAGATCTCTCCCATGGGAGATAAGCCTTCACTAATTCAGTTTTATCCTTTATGGCGCGGTCCCAATGGCCTAAGGGAGATATTTCTGACCATAAATGCCATTCTACCCATTTGGGGCATTAGTCTAACGGTTATACTATTTCCGACGACTATATTGCTTCACCATGGTGAAGTGCCAATTGGCATTTTTCTGCTATCCCAACGAAGTTCCAATTTTCCAAATTTTCCTTCTACGAAGTTCCCTCTAGAACCTTCTTTAACTTTTTGATATTTCATCTCTTCTTACTTAGTTTTCTAGCCTTCTTTCCAGTGATTTTTGTCTCAGTACTCCTCTTTCCATCATGATTCTTGTCTACTCTTGGCATAGTAACTTCGCGTTGTTGAGATTCTTTCCTAGGATTCAAGGGCAATACTTCTTCTCTATTTGGGGTAGGTGCTTCGTTATTCTGTGAGTCTTCTTGTGTTCTTTCAACTTCAAAATCCAAGTTTCTGGTTTTAAATAGCTTCAATCTGTTCTCATGTTCTTCAATCAAATGTGCAATCCTCCTAGTCATGAAATATCTCAACTCTTGCTTCTTCTGCTCTAAGACTTCTTCTTATTTTCTTTTGGCGTGATCCCTTTCAATCCAAGGTTTTCCTAGTAACATAGCAAATGGGGCATTGTTCTCAATAAATTTAACAACCTCAAAATCTTCTTCTGTCGAATTTCCATGAGCATTCATAGATATCTAGGTAAGTCTTCCACATAGGGTTATCAACTTTCCTCTAAATAATCCTATTCCTCCCAATGAAGGAATCATAGTAGGATTTCCTAAAGTTTCCCAAGTTCTTTCTGTCATAATATTCACATGTGTTTCTTCATCCAAAACACAGTCAATGTCAAAGTATCCTATTCTTTCTTCTTTGCTCTCTTTTTCTTTGAATTTCTCTAATAAGTTGATATTTCGGTGGTCATTCATGGTTTCTTTCATTTGTATCAATACATCCTCTGATTCTTTCTGGGGTTCTTCCATGGTATTAGTGTCTTGACCTTTCTTGGGGTCTTCTTTTCTAATATTCATTCTGTCAAGATTAGCAATCATTCTAGGGCAATCCAAAACTTCATGGTCCATAGCTTTACAACAAGTACAACTATGTCTTTTACTAGGGAATTCCTTAGCAAGATGTCCTGGTCTTCTACAACTGTAACAAAGAGTCAATCCTCACTTTCTCTTAAATGATCCCCAACCTTTCCTGTACATTGCACTAGGATCATAGTAGTTAACCTGCAAAAAAATATTTCTAGGGTCCTACATCCATTTGTTAGTCCAAACATTCTTTCTATGCATAGGAATAACATATATTTCACTATTCTTATCATATCTACTCATATCAAATCTTGTTTCTTATAGTTGTGCCCTATTTTTTAGGCTAGGACAAAATTTATCAAACATACCTAGATCCATATATTTGAAACAAAAATTTCTACTTATCTTCCTTTTAGCAGAGCACAAAGATTCCAGATCTAAAACTTTTCACTATTCTTATCTTTCTTATAGCACAAAGCTTCAAGATCTTACCTCTTTTCTTCAGATCATACTTCTCTTCTTAGCGCAGAGTTTCACAATCCAAGTAGAGTACTGTGCACCAGGGAAACATATCTATGCACAGAGCTTTCATAGTTTTGGGTCAGATCTTCACACATAACTTAGTCTTCCTCAGTTCCCAGCAATCACAATTTTAGGTCTCAAAAATGGAACCATTTGTTGGAACAGGGGTAGACCAAAGGTTTAATCCTACAACAACGCACCAAAAAAACCCTAACTACCGCCCCTTTCAGCAACACCTATGAAGCAAATGAAGTCTCACCTAAGGTAGAGGCAGTGGTGGTTGCAAGACTCAGGTGTCTGCAACCTTAGCTGGGACACAGATCTGTGATTGTAACACCTTAACAGAGCACTTAGTTATTACAGTTTGTTAATATTCATCCTTAATTCATAGCGCAACTAAACCCTAACAAGATATTTGCACAGTATTCAACCAGATCTGGCATCTAGCAACACTTAGCATAATGAAACAGATTAGATCTAGTAGATTCAGGAACTAAGCACATTCACATAGGTCATATCTAGCATTCACTATCATTACTAAGCACAGAGAAACATCAGATCTATCTATGATTCATCTATATCAAAGTACTTAGGAAAGACAACACATAAACACATCAATACATCGCACAAAGCACAACAACAGAGGATATACATGGTTCACGGCCACCATGGGGCTATGTCCACCAACTCGTCGTCCTCTTTATTATCTTCGATCAATCTTCTTACATGCACAAAGCCTCAAAATCAACTCTGTAGAGGACAGGAGATCTACGCACCTTGCTAGATCCTCCTTCCTCGAGTTATAGCACAAATCCTTCCATAGTCTCTTACAATCACTTTCACTTAGATCTGCAAGCCTCACATAGTATGCACAAACCAATTACCACTTAGCACTTAGCACACTTGCAACTGACTAATCACTACTAGTCACTATTCACTACTTATTACATTGCCTAGACTTCTATTTATACATTACAAACTATGCCTAATCATGGGTAAACCCATGGGTCGACATCCCCATACCCATTACATAATCCCAAAACCCAAAAAGGCCCTAAAAAGGGGCCGAGATCCTGTGATATCCGCTTTGTCTTGCGCTCTGCCTTCGATAGCTTGTCGAAGTCCCAAAAATAGGTCAAACATGATGAAGGATCCTCAAAACTTGGTCAAGTGCCAACATATACCACAACTTCAAAAACTTCTTTTTTCACATTAATATTAATGGTATTCAGTGATTCTATCCAAGGATATTCGAAAACAATATCCACTTCATCCATATCCATAGCATAAAAATCTGAATGCAACACATATTTATCCATGGTAATCTTCAAATATTTAAAAATTCAAACATTTTCACCCTCAACCTGTGTGCTTTGAATATTCTTTACTGGAACTTGCAATCTATTAACCAACTAAACATTGATAAAATTATGCATGCAACTAGGGTTAATAGAAACAATGACATTTTCTTTATGAATACAACCATGAACTTGTAATATAGATTTGTCACATGAAAATAAACTCTTGGTGATGTCTTTAACCTTACTCTTTGTATGAGACCACTTGTCTAAAATTAATTTTTCAAGTGCTTCCTCAAAAAGTGACGTCCACTTAGAATGGTGAAATGATTTCCACCATATGAGAGCATCACCTCTGAAACCGTAGTCTACAAAATATTTTTGTTTCCCTTTCCATTCTAACTTGTGAGACTTTAAGAAGTATTCAATACTAGGACCATCATATTTTCCTATAAAATGCATCTTTCTAGGAAAAAATATTCAACAAAAACTAGGGTTTAAAAATAAATTACCGCATAAAATCACGGTTTTTTTCTGGAAAAACCCTCAAAAACTGTTGAATTTAAAATGCTCATAACTTTACTTCCCAGACTCTGTTTCGGCTGATATTATTTTTTGAAATTGGGTATTTTTCCGAGAGGAATTCAAATTACCAAAAATTTTTTTCCAACTTCATATTGTAAAGATTCATATCTGAACCTGAATTATGCTTCCCTCTTTTTCTTCCCTAGAAAAATTTTACAAAAAGAGCAAACATTTCTTCCCTTCTTTGGCCAAGGAAAGTGCGCCTCTATTTCAGGATAGTCATACCTAGGAAGGAAAAAAAGCACATGAATCAGCTTCTTGAATCTACCTCTGTGTTCAAATAATCATACCTAGTAAGGAAAAAAAGCATAGGAATCTACTTCCCGAATCTCGCAATGTGGTAATATCCTTTGGCACATATCTAAATTGTCATCTATGATTACTCTTTCAGATTGGGGTGGAAGAGCATGGCTTTACGAGAGGTTATCGATAGTCACCTCACTCTTTCAAGAAACTAACAAGCTCTCAATGATCTCACCTTCACTTTATGTTTCCATTATGAAGCCTGGAAAAGAATGGAACACAGTTTTAATCACAAAATTGATATAATAATAGGAATGCTACTCTCCATATTTAAATCCCAATTGGAAATAGATATCCATAGCTCTGAATGCATCACTTCCTTTGCAATTTTTTACTTTTACACTTTCCTCATCAATTGTGAAGCCTATTTCCATACAACATTCTTTCCTAAACTTTGCATCAATGTTTGATCTATCCCCACCACATATTACAGAAAACTCATTATGGATAAATATCACCCTCTGAATGAAATTCATGGACACCTTGTACTCATTATCTGTGTTATGATCCCATTCCAATAACTTTTCTTCTCTATTTGTTAAACCAACATAAATTACACATTTGACTGTCTCAAAAAGAGGGTTATTGGGATACTCTTTCATCAATTCTCTTCTAGCCTCTGCAAAACAATTTCCTCCAATCACATAATATTTATACAAAAACATTTTGACCTATCAAATGCATCCTTGGTAGGAACTTCCATTGGGTCAACAAGAACTAAGTAATCAACCACATGTGCATATGGATTGTGCCTAATCAGTGCTTTCAAGTTGTGGATATGAAACTGATGTGGTTTTCTAATTTAGTATTTTTATAAGCCTTATGTAGGTTTATAAAGCTGCTTCACATTCAACTGAAATGTATGACCCTCATAAACCAAGTTGTTCCTCCTTAGTCTATGTCGAATGGTATTTTGCATTGTTTTGATAATACCATCTTCGAGATCAACACCTAGTGTTATTATTTCTATGATACCTTTACGAATTCCATCATGATATTCAGAGGTAACTATCAATTCTTCTTCATCAACAGCCTTTTCTTTCCTCTTTTTACGATTTAAATGAGTTTCATCTAACTCAACAATCTCTTCATAATCACTAGGAATGAAATCATCATTGGACATACCTCTTTTGCGCTTATGTTGTTTAGTCTTGTTCTGAGGAACAATGGTAACCTCATTGACATTAATCTCAAAGACATCTTCATATGGGGCTTCTATATATTCAAATGTAACCATTTTATCCTTTCTAGAATGATGACTTTTATTTCTTATTTGTTGTTCTTCTCTGTCTTCTCCTGCAGCTTGAAAGTATGTTACTCGTTGCTTATTTTTCCTTCCTTCCTGTGCCTTATCGATATGAAAGGAACTGATGACTTCCCTATTATTTCTCTCAGTAGAAAAAATCCCCACTAACATCTTTGAAAGCCTCCTAACAAAATCCTATAAAAATAAAATACGTCATTTCCATTGTTAAATACAATTTAACCATTATTATGAAACTTATAATAATACATGCTACAAAATAATAATAATCAAACTTACATTTCCCATATCAATGTCTGTCACGATCATTGCACATAATTCTATGAAATTTTCTTCCCGTTTATAATTGCTCATTTTCAAACAATATCTAATCTCGAGATATGTCTTTGATTGTTTCACCGGTGCATAAACAATATCTGTTCCTAGAACCAAACATATATCTTGTAACATAACAAGTGACTGATAGCTTGCTTGGACATGTTCAAATCCAACACATTACAAAATTATTTGTTCTCCATTGGCAGTTTTTTTGTCTTTAAGATACCAAAAATGCTCCATTCTACTCTCACCATTGATATTTTTCCACTCTCTAACATTCTTCATTTCTCTTGTGACCTCAGTTGTTGGGCTAGCATTTTTGTTTCCTAGCATTCATGGAGGTCCTAACTGGGCTTTTGGATTCCATTATTGTAGGTCTTGTTCAGGATGTATTCACATAGATTTTCTTTCCTTCCATTTGTCCTATAAATAAAATAAAAAACACAAATTGTTTAATGAAAAAATAAAATATATGTTTTTCATGAAAAAAAACTAAAGTTAAATTAAAATTATCTAAAAACTTATTTTTTCTAAGACACAAAATTAAAAAGAGCACACACGAAAAAAATACGAAAGAAAAAATCATATACAAAAAATCAAAACCGGAAACACCTAAAAAAAATAAAAGTAAACGACATAAAAAAAAAA
>JASDQU010303726.1:12039-25769 GCA_032191745.1 Picea mariana | reverse complement strand
AATCATCAATCAATCAATCCTTTGACATCAATCAATCACTTGACATAAATCAATGACATCAATCAATCAAACCATTGGCATCAATGACAACATGATCCAACAGATAGATCATAATGGTATTATAATAATGAACACCATTGTACTTTTATTCTTGTTTAAACATAAGCAATAATGATACCATAATCCAATTAAAGTCAGAGTATTACCTCATTGGATCATGGAAAGGATCA
Organism: Picea mariana; assembly: GCA_032191745.1. Classification (NCBI taxonomy): domain Eukaryota; kingdom Viridiplantae; phylum Streptophyta; class Pinopsida; order Pinales; family Pinaceae; genus Picea; species Picea mariana. The sequence goes on along the minus strand of JASDQU010303726.1, from coordinate 25,539 downwards.
CGGTTTAACAATAATAGGATGATGAGAGGTTCAAAAGTGAAGGGTGAAGTATATCGAAAAGGTAAGTTTGGAAAGTGAAAGGGATGGAAACAAATTGAAATGGTAACATAGGATGGAGTTTATAAATTTCATGCTTATAGTAGTCTCTCATCATAAATTTCCAAAATTTCTAACAAATCAAAAAGTATTATAACTAGTTTTACCTCAACTTTACCTCCTTGAAATGTTGAAATGGATGTATCCTCAAGCTAAAGATAATGTCTATTGAATAGAATTTTCTCTGAATTTGATGTGATATATGAATATGTGATGATTTGAGTAGAAGATGAACATTGCATGCTATAATATTTATGTTTAAAAGAGTATGTTGAAGATGGTATGAAGGAGTTGGAACTGTAACTATAGAACCAACTTTTCCAAATATTGCCTTGTTGCTATCGCAAACTTGTGATGTTTACATTGTTCATAAGAAATTGACTCATGTTTTTGTAATACTTCTTTTTCTTCTTATGCATGCACTTGAGTGTTCCAAATTTATGTGTTTTCATTCCTATTTCACAAACTTTGAGAAACACTATTGTTCGAGATTATTTTGATTTTGTTCTATAGGAACTGAGAAATATTCTACAAAAACATAAAAATATGCTACAGAAACAAAAAAGTAATCTGCTACAAGAATAAAGAAGTATGTTGCATGAATGTTGAGTGTGTTCCGTTGTAGGAAATCATCCGTTTGACACCATGGTAAATGTTGTAACTACTTCTGTAGGAACAAATATATTTTGTTGCAAGAACCTTATGTAGGAACAAAGACAATATGTTGCAAGAACCTTCTACAAGAACAAATATATGATGTTGCAGGAACCTTCTCCAGAAACAAAGATAGTTTGATGGACAAACCTTCTACAGGAACAAAGACAATATGTTGCAGGAACCTTCTTCAAGAACAGAGGTAGGTTGTTGCAGAAACCTTCTGTAGGAACAAATACTGTTGCAAAAGTATAATAAACTAGGATGTCAAGCTATACTTGGAATTGATCCAATCATCTATATGCAACATTTATTGATTTATTTATTAACTACCCTATCATAGTTGAAAAAAAAAAAATCAAGTGTAGGAGTACTTACAATGAAGCCATGTATGGAACAGGATTACAAATATGCTCCTATAAAAATATGAAAAATATTCCCAAATGATTGTCCGAATATGAGGAACCAACTAGTGTGATTTATTTGATGCCAAGAATTTTTGAAGAAAGAAGTGGTTCTTTAGCCTAATGATTTCCTCGAATCGATCTTCAATGTAGTCACTCGCCCCTATGTTTTCTTCTTCATTTTTACTAACTTTCATTACCTCCTTTGTCACACCTTGTAGATCTTCAAGGGCTTGTGTTTTGCACAAAGGAAAAATTACAAGGGACTATGCGATCTCATGTTCCATTGTCTTCTCTTTGTTGGATGTTGTCCATGGTTCTTTAGATTCCCCTGCAGACTTGCAAGGACAATTAAAGAAGGATTCTAGATCTACTTGTTGTAAATCTAGTTCATGGAACTCTTATTCATTTGTCTCTTCAGATCTACTCCAAGTGCGACCAAGAATTGAGAAAGATCTCGAAGTAGAAAATTATTGAGCATATTGAAGTTCTTTTTGTTGGTCAATATAACTTGTCTTGCACATGGTTTATTGCATGGGGTTTTTATAGATAAAAAACTTACAAAGAAAATTTCAAGAAAAAGAAAGCACTCAAATTCTCATGCTACCAAGGCCATTATGTCACCAATACCGTATTGACATGAGTAGTGAATCAAACCAAAAGGATAGAAGAAACAATCCCACACTCACTTCAAAACTAACTTCTTGAGCACTTCCCTGACAATGACGCCAAAAATGTTAGTTGAATTGTTTTGAAGATAATTCCATTACATTTTATCATCAATATAAGTTTCATAAACCTATGAATTGATCGGAAAAATATATGCAGCGATAAATCCTGAAATGCTTCTAAATTATGAACTCAGGTTACCACTCATCACACGAATGGTGAAATGAAATTTGTAAACATAAAGTATTCTAATTGAATCTGAAATGTCATTGAATATTAATTAAGATCCATTGTGAGATACTAAGGTAGAAATGCAGGCCAATCATACGTAATCATGATTATGATTGATAGTATTGTGAGAGTCTCACTTTTAACAAATCTTATCAGTACTAAAAAATGCACCTTTATGAATTAAATGTGAAAGCAAAAAACAAATGTGATCATAGATCTCTGAGACCAATATTATCCAACATGAGTTGTGTAGTAGAACCCCATATTTTCCTAGATAATGACACTATGCAAGCTTCTTTATGTTGATATTAATCTCAAGGACCAACTGGAAAAGTATGCCCATTTTTTCTCTTTTTCTAATCCTTTTAAAGAAAGTATAGTAGCATCAACATTCATGGAAACCATTCAAAATCTACATGAAGTCCCTAAGATTATTATAAGTGAAAGATTCAATTTTCACTGGAAATTTTTGGACTGGATTATTTTCTTATTTTGGTACTCAATTGGTTCACATATCATCTTCCCACGCTCAACCCGACAGGAAAATTGAGATTGTGAATAAATATGTAGAAGGATATCTTAGTTGTTTTGCATCCGATAAACATACACAATGGGTTAAGTAGTTTCCTTTCGATGAATGGTTGTACAACACATCCTTCCGTACTTCATCAAAATTTCCCTATTTCTAGAAATTTATGGATATCATCCTCCATCCATTACATCACCCTTGAAAGGGAAAGGTTCAAATAGTGGAGGACCACATAGGGAACCAAAAAGAGGTTTTCAAACTATTGAAGGACAACTTGGTTATGGAAAAAAATAAGATGAAATAACAAGAACATCAAGATCGTAGTGAAAGGGAATTTGAAGTGGAGAATTGGGTATTTCTAAGGCTACAACAATATAAATAGATGTCCCCCAAGAAAAAAAATGACATTAAATTAGCACACAAATATTATGGCCCCTATAAGTGTTTGCAAAGGATTGGAAGTATGAATTACAATTGGAGTTGCCTCCATATTCACGTGTACATCCAGTATTCTATGTTTCTTGCATTAAGAGGGTAATCATCAACAAGATCCCAGTCTAAAATATCTTACTAGAGATTAATAAAATAGGGAAAATCGTACTAAAACTAGAAACAATCCTTGAAACAGGGATTAAGAAACTAAGAAATCGATCAATCATGGAGTACCTCGTCAAATAGAAGAACCTTCTAGTGGAAGAGGTAACATGGGAAGATGAGTTATTCATGCAAAAACACCTATAGTTGGTCAAGTGTTGAGGACAACACTTGTTTGAAGGGGAGGGGTATGTTAAGACTTAGAAAAAGCCCCATTTTATGTGTAAACCCACTTATTAAGACCTAGATATTGAATTATTACATTTATAGTATTATAATTGTATGTTTGCTAGAACCCTTCATAATACCCTTTCATTATAATTGTACCCTTTGTATCATATATATATATATATATATATATATATATATATATATATATACCAAGGAGACCTAGTCTTAAGATCATATTATCACATCTCATATTGTATTTTGAATTGGATATATTATAAATGGAGGTTTCCCCATCTATGAGGACTATAATTAATTGACATTTTATCATTTTTAAGGAGTTCGATCATAACACAAGAAAGGGAAACCAAGCAGCTCTAAGAAGAAAGAGCACTAGGAAGATTCCAAGGAGTGGAAGAAGAAGTGGAAAGGGGGAAATGATAAGAAGATGATAGCCACTACACATCAGTGCAAGGATCCTACCAATGATCGCAACCATTGCAATATTGATGGTCACACCAAGGAAAAGTGATGGAAAATACATCCATAGCTGAACCCGAAGAACCAAAAGAAAGACATAAAGAAAAAGAACCTTCTAGCCACAGATTTGGGAAATTAAGTTAAAATAAGATTTGATTTGGATGAATAGATTGTCTACATATCTGTGGAGACAAAGGTGAATTTGAGTATCCTTCATCACTAGGAAGGGAAGGATATGACCAAACTCTTCCACATCAAGATTGAAGTCAAGAATGCCAAGATGGATGCTCCATTTGACTCTGGTTTACAGGCTAATATCATAGCAATGGATCTGGTCAGTAAGCTTGGATTGGAGTTTCATGATCATCCTAGCCCCTATCCATTGGTTTGGGTAAACAAATATGCATAGATAAATGTAAGAAAGTAGTGCAAGAATAAATTTGTTGTAAGTGTCGATTTTATAGATGAAGTAGAATTGGATGTAGTATCATTCGATGTACACGTAATAGTTTTTGGAATCCCCTACATGTATATGAAAGATGTTATATTCATGTGGAGATTCAACTGGTATCACCTCATCAAGGATGATAAATCCTTCATCTTCAATGCACACAAAGAAAACTAATTTTTTTACTAGTAAGTGTCAATCAAACTAAGAAATTGATAAACTCTAACAAGAAATATGTTTTACTTTACTTAATAAAAGATAAATATGATAATGAGTCAATTCGAGTAAAGGAATCCATGGAGGGGTGTACTAAAGATAAAAAATGTCAGTTGGAGTTTCTATAGGTACACATAGGATTTATTTAGGAGCCTAATGGGATACAAACCAAGATGGTTGTGTAACAAAAAATACAAATATTTCCAGACTCCCCATGGTAGAATATTGGGATCTATAGATAGTCCATTCTATAATTAAATGAAGTAAAGAAGAAATTGCAATAGTTGTTGGAGCAGGGTGTGATTCGACCAAGTATCTCAGCTTGTGGGTCACCCATCATAATTGTATCCAAGAAGGATGGGAGTTGGAGAGTGTGTATCAATTACAAGGCATTGAAAAATATTACATTGAAGAATCGATATCCTCTTCCCAAGATCGATTATATGTTGGACTAGGTGCAACATGTAAGGTACTTCACTAAGTTGGATTTTAATTATGAAATCACTAGGTACGAGTCAAAAAGTAATATACGTAGAAGAATTCCTTCATGACAAGGAAAGTTTTGTATGAGTGGTTGGTTATTCCATTTAGTTTATGCAATGCACCAACTACATTTATGAAACTAATGAATTATTTTTTACTCCCTTATCTAGATTCATTTTTTATTGTCTTTTTGAATTATATAATATTTTATAGTGCTACCTCGGAGGAGCACATATCACATATTATGAGGGTTTTAGAGACCTTGAAGAAGCATCAGCTGCTAGCCAATATCAATAAATGTGAGTTTTATTAGTATTTTTTGGTGTATATGGGGTGTGTTATCGATGGAGGCGAGGTCAAGATAGATTTTTTCAAAATGGAGGTCATCAATAAATGGACAATTCTTACAAATTGCATAGAAATTAGGATGTTTGTTGGGGTAGCATAGTACTTACAAAGGTTCATAGCTTTATTTTCGGTGGTAGCTTCACCACTCCATGAAATGATAGTGGGGAGTAAGAGTTTCCAGTGGGGAAAGAATCAATATAAATCATTTGATGAGATGAAAATAAAGATCAGCCAAGCACCAATGCTCGTGCTACCAAACTTGTGAAATCCTTTTGAAGTGGAGATAGATGCAAGTGAGTATGCAATGGGATCATTTTAGATGCAAGGAGGAAGACATGTCTACTATCATTATGAATTATTTCATGGGGATATCCTCAACTAATATACATATGAAAAGGATCTATATTCCTTCATAAAATATGTCAAAAAGTGTAATAACTATTTGATAGGAAAGGAGACCATCATCCACATAGATCACCGACAACTCCATTATTTGTAGGCTTAGAGTGGGTTACAATAAACTAGGTACTATAAATGGAGGATTTTATTAAAATAATTACATTTGGATATAAATTATAATAAGGGTAGCACAAAAAAGTTGGAAAACATACTTTCAAAGCCATCCACCTTGAGGATTATAGATTTGGGAACTCTGATGCACATAGAGCCTTTTATCCATGATGAATACAAAGAGACATACATAGAAGATGAGGACTTTAGGAAGGTTTTTTAGCAACTATAGGGCCATATTCATATAGAATAAGGTGATGGAAAGGAAAACTATCATCTCTAGAATCGTCTGCTGTACAAGCTCAACAAAATTTGTATTCCTAAAGGTGAGTGATCAAAGGTTATTAGAGAAGAGCACACCACTAAGCTTGTAGGACATTTTGGTGTTGGGAAGAAAATTTCCAACTTACATAGGTATGTTTACCATCCAAAAATGTAAGAATATGTAGCACGATATATTATAGGATGTATACCTTGTTGTACCATCAATCCCAATAACATGAAGTAATGTCTATACCATCCCTTATTGATACCCACTGGACCTTGTGAAATCATTTCCATGTATTTTATGGGTGTTTTACCAACCACATGGAAGGAACATGACTAATTATTTGTGGTAGTTTATAGGTTAAACAAAATGTACATTCTCATACCTTGTAAAAATACCATAAAGGGATAATAAGAAACAAACTTGTCCTTTAAATAGGTATGGGTGCATTTTGGGATACCACAGAGCATCATCTCAAATAGGGAAACCAAATTTCTCAATGCCTTTTAGAATACATTGTGGGAGAAGATGGACACTAAGCTCAAGAGGTTTAAAACATTCAATCCACATAAATATGGGTAGACAAAATAAGTCAATAGGACTTTGGTGTATATTTATAGGGGTTGCAATAAAAAATATCCAAAGAACTAGGATGAAAATTAGATCTATATACAGCACTCTTATAATGGGGTAGTAGTCCACACTTCTACTAGTAAGTCATGTTTTGAAATTTTCTTTGGGTATTTTAAACCTTCACCCTTAGATGTTGTATATGGACAACAAGGAGGAGTGAGGGAGGACCTCATAGGAGATGCATTAAAAGAAGAAAAAAATATTGAGAAGATCAAGCTGATCCATTTGCAACTATAGGAGATGTTAAAGAAATCATAGGAAAAGTACAAGGCTAGATATGACCAATATATAACATGAAGAACATTTAGAGTTGCAGATAAAGTATGGTTAAATCTAATAAGGAAATACTATAGGGTCCTGGTAAGAAGATCAAAGCTTTGTTGTATGTTCCTTTTAAGGGATTGCAAAAGGTGGGAGGTAACACATACATAATCAGTCTACCCCCATACAAGAACATTTACTTAGTAGTGAATGTGGATAATCTCAAACTCTATAAGCCTTTTGTTATCTCCATTTCCTAGGGATAACTAAGTTGATGATGTCTCTAGGCCCTTAGGTTGTAGACATGGAGTATCGAGAGACATATGAATGACAACATCAACTTACATAGACAAAGTCCTGACTCACCACCACATATCTAAGATTCATCACGATGGTATCTTCCACATAATCTTGCTTCCAGAACACATTGGGTCTTTCTCCATGAGGGACAAGCCAAGTATTGTGGTGAGTGTCATTTCAATATTTGAGGCATTTTAGTTTATTTCATTTAAAGCTGCTTTTGATTATATAATGCCTGCTTGGAAGTTATGTTATTTACCTTGTTTCACCTTGGTGTTTGACATTGCACCCTATTAAGTGGTCACCCTTAGGGATGGGTTTTTTACAAGGAGGTCCCATTGAAAATTCATCATGTCATTCTCGATCATACTTACCACTTTCCAAACTCCATCCCCTCACCTCCTTATCTTTTGGGATTTTCGGGCGTATTGACCCAAGAAGCGATTGTCCCTCATTTCATGGGAAGAAGGGGTTGAAGGGCCAGTGGGAATGTAGCTGGAAAAAGAAAAAAAATCAATCATAACCTCCCATATGCTTTCCCAAAATAGATATTGATAATAATTAAATGTTTCTCCTAAAAAATTCAAAGACCTACAAAAGAAAAAACATATATATAAATGTCCCACTTGTTGAGGTATCTACACAAGTGCGTTACAATCTAGAATTTACCCCCATGACACTTTGTGTACCTCTCCCTTCAAGTGACATTGTGGTACTTCCCCCCAAGCTATATGTTACCCCATGGGAAGTAACCAATTGTTCTGCAACTTAATTAATTAATGAAATTAAATGGGATTGGAAAAAGGATGCATTGAAAACGAAGGTGAAACATGCCCTCTAAAAAGACACCCATAAATGAGACACTACGATTCCTTGTATGTCAGGAACCCCATTCCCAAAAGTATTTCCCTCATCCACATCATCTTCTCCACGTGGATTAGAGTGGGTTCCACTTAGGAATAACTCCTTGACTTAGGGAATGGTTCACCCAATAGGTCACTTTGTCAACCCTCCCATACCTAAACTTGGAAAATTGCATAGGGTAATTGAGCACTTATTTAATTTGATGAGGTTGGTTTTGATGCACATGATTAGGTGGCTATTTTATTGATTTGATTTAACTATCATGATGCATCTAAATTCGTACCCTTGTGTTAACTCCCCAAATAAATCTTTGGTTTTATTTGATTATTAGATGATAGGTTAGTTCCCAAATTTGATTTCTAATTTTTAGCATTAGATTAGAAGTCTGTTTTCCCAAAATAATCTCAAAAGTCATGCTGATTTTGGTTCGGTCAAGAAGAAAGCAAAATATCAGGTTTCGGTGGTTTAGGCGAGCCCACCGCATGCTCATTAACCACCGAAAGTGTTCATTTTCGGCAGAAGAAGGGGTCGAGGCAGAAGGCATGCAACCACTGAAAATGTTTCCACAGGCAGAAAGAAAGCTCGTGCTTTCGCACGGGCCAGATGTCAAAAATCATTGCAATGATTGGATATACAACCGTCGAAAGCTCACATCATGGGAGATGATGTTCGTTCATGGTGTTCGGTCAGCAAAGGTTCAAAGCACCTGCGTATTATCCATTTCATGAATCATTTCAAATCCACGCAGAGCTGTCATTACCAGATACGATTGCACGGAGCATCCCGCCTTTTCGGTGGTAGATACATCAAGAATTATTAACAGGTCATTCATTCATTTTCAAACTCAATGTGTTATAATGAAGCCCGAGAATCACTGAATTTAACTACCAGCACGCCAGCAAATCGTGGTTTTCAAAATCTTGATCCCGCTTTCTCGGGCGATTGGCGTGGTGTCTCCGAAGTTCATCCAGCATTTCGAGCCAAGGAAATCAGATCGGGTTATCGGGTAAGTCTCCAAGCTATTTCCTGTAAAAGTTTCATAAATACAATTGCCCCTGAAAATTTGAAGTTTCGGCTTTCCCTGTCAGCCTGTCATTCAAATGTGGGTCGGTATTCTAGTGCATTTATCAATCCTGTGCTCTGGAAAATGATTTCACAGTTTTTTCATAAGTGTTATCGACTATATCCCTAGTTCCTAGAACCGCTTGTTTCCCAAACACCTTGTTGCCTATAGTTTCAGATACAATTTGCATTCAGTCAGTATTGAACCATGACAAAAGCAAGCCCTGCTTTGAGGTCAGAAGTGGATGGCATGTGGTATTTTGAAGAACATCCAGAGGTTGCAGAGTGCTTTAAACAGGTCGGAGTTTTCTCATATTGTGAGAAATTGACAGTCTTTCACCAACAAGTTGCTGAATCATTTTCCCTCTCATATGATGGAAGGATTGCCAGAATAGGCAGGGATGAGTTCTTTATAGATGAAGCATCTATTGCTGAATACACAGGGTTGGCCAGGACAGGGGTTTGCTGGTTTAAAACCTCTTCACCTTCAAATGTTGAGTTCAGGTCCTATCTGTTACCAGTCCATAAAACTTTGACATGGAAGAAGGACATTCCCATGTCCTATCTGGAGCCAAAATCGTAGACACTGCTAAAGGCGATTTTGGTATACATAACTTGTGAAGGATGCTATAACCGGGTGATGTACTATCATTTTAAGCTGTTGAACCACTTCACAGGAAGAGAACACTTAAACATACCCTATTTCTTTCATAGAACCCTGATCAAGATGGAAAAAATAGGTAAAAGCTCAGCCTACTAAAGTTATGAGCAGAATATCACATCAGGGGTTGATTACCCTCCTTGTTAAAGAAGCTCTTCAGAGGAAGCAAATAGAATGGAGTTTCTTCTTGTTCTGGAATGAGTTTCAGATAGAAAGACCTCCAGGGATAAAAGCAAAGAAGTCTAGATGAAGAAATGATCCTACTCTCAAGAGTAGTCACAAGAGGAGAAAGGGAATTTCAATGCCTAGGGATTCTATCAAAGCATCACCCAGCAAGCAGGGAGGAACCAAGAGGAAGTTAAAATTTGAAGACAGAAACCTTATGATAGGGAAAAACCCTCTCAACATGCCTTATAGTGACTCGGATTCAGAGCAGGAGATTGAAAAAGCACAGGATAATATGCAAATCAAACATGATGCAAAACTGAAGATAAATATACCTCCATCAAAGCCTTCAGAAACACACAGGCAACCAAAAGCAGAAGCTTCATCAAGCAGGCCTCAGAAAGGTAAGACCAGGAAGATCAATAAGCTTCTGCGAGAAATTTATGAGATGGAAGTACTTGAGAGAGTAATCAAAAAGGCAAACACAGATCTCACAGAGAGGAATGCTGAACTATTCAAAGAGAATGAAACTCTTAAGGAAAAACATGATTCAATCAAAGGTAGAAACAGAGAGTTGATTAGAGAAAACATGAAATTGTACAGGATCAGGACTCTGAGACTCAAGCTAAAAGAGTTTGAAACACCTGAAGAAAAACAAACTGGTTTAGACACCTTGGCTAATCTAGCCACAACCATAATAGATGTACTAGATTCCCCTGCACAGTCAGCAAAGGTTCGAAGGTCTGCTCGAATCAAGACTACAGTATCTATGAAAGTTCAAGTGTTAAAGGAGGTTTCAGAACACTCATTTTTTTGCAATTTTGAAAGTTCTTCAAAGTGAAACATTCGGTGGTTTAGGCGAGCCCACCGTGTGCTCATTAACCACCGAAACAGGCGCTTTCGGTGGATAACTCACCCAGGAACTGTTCCAGTCAACCACCGAAAGTCTGTGTGTCCAGAATTAAAGCGAGTTTTTGCACAGGTCAGGGATTTTTGATATGAAAAGGTTTGGAACCTTTTCCAATGCATGTTTAATGAATTATCAGACTCAGTTCAGCAGTCATTTTTGATATATGATGAAGAAAGAAATTAGTTCAAAGACATATGGACAATTTCATTTGAACTAAAAAGCAGGGTATTTTGCCACATCAGCCAACTCGACTTGGTCTCCATGGGAGAATGATCTTTTAGCCTTGGAAGGCTGTGTACACATCATCAACATCAATTGAGACAAATCTGGGATTGACCTCATTTTGAGGAAGCATCCCACTTATTTTGCAATAGTTTTTGACTTGCTATTTTTAGTTGATTTGATCCATGTTTTTAGGATCAAAGAACTGTTTTGTAATCTTATAAATATTAGAAAAGAACAGGAACCAAGGGTTCGATTTTGAGTGATACTATGCTGTTACTATAATCACAGACTTATTCTTATCATACAGAAAATCACAAGCTTCTTTCAGTGGTGTTTGTCAGATCTTCTCTTCTTATTTCTGATATCTTATGAGTGAGGTTCTTTGTTGATGCTCATTCAGTCTGCATGTGACTGTCATCTCATTTGCTGATTGATTTAGCTAATGATCATAAGTTATTTTTTTGGTTGTTAAATCCATTGTACTTGTTGGTATGAAGTATAATCTGGTTCAACAACCTTTTTCCTCCTACATTCAATCAAACTTTGTCTAACTGCATTACTAGAAAGCCTTGTTAGATTTTATATTCCTAGACAGTCTTGAATACATAGTCCGGTACGTAGATATTCATCTTGATCCATAAACCATTTCAACTATTAAAGAAAATATTTCCAAAAAGAGTAAGTTACCAAGCATCTCCGACTTACAGCCTAGGAGAGTTTCTTGGAGAGATAACACCTTGGAGGGTGTATTCATTGCCTTTGCAGGATCTTCCTTGGTGGACAGTTTTGGAAGAACATACTTAGTTTGGGATTCCTTGGGGCTTGAAGCCCTCAAGGTGGATACCATTGCCCACAAAATTGATGATGAAAACATCCTTTAGAGGCTTGAAATACACCATGGAATATATTACCTAGACGATTTTCCTTTGGAGTCCAAAATGTCACATTGAGAGATTGATGTCACCCTAGGGCTAGGGTTTTGGTGGTGATGATGGACACGTGGAACCTTTTGATGGGAAATGCCCTTGAAGTGAGGATGAGACCTTTGGATTGAGGAAACATGACCTTTGGAGGCCTAGAATTATCTGCTTCATCCCAAATGACTTGACCAAAGTTCCAAAACCTCACTCCTTAAGGATATGACGTCATATTTTAGGGTTATCTTATGTGCAATTTTAAAATTATATTGTAAATGGGTAAACTTTCTTGGAATTGGTAAGACAAATATGCAATTTGTTAAGTTATTCTTTCTTGTTTCATAGTTTTATTGGTTGAAACCATAAGAGGAGTGTAAATGCATACACCCTCCATCAATATTCATCTCATCGCTAGTTATTAAGTCAATTTTGGACAAGGTTGCTAGGATGAGTACAAGGGTGTACACCCTCCTAGATTTACCTAAGTTTGATTTTCATACCCTAGGAAGTAAGTGGGTTTACACCCCTAGGGATATTGTAGATGAAGTTATTATATCCAAGAATTCATTTACCCTTATTTTAAAAGGAACTAATCTGAATTTTTCGTTGGAGAAATAAAATTTCTTACATTGGCTAGCATGATTTTCGGAGATTTTCAAGTTGTTTGAACTGAAATCAATTCTATGCTATATTAGCTTGATTAAGCTACCAGGGCATCATTTTTTGATAAGGATACTTTACTGATGTTATAATATTAAATATACAACCATTAGGGATGCAACAAATTTCTCTCAAACTTTTACTTTTGCTCTCTTTTCAACCTTCAGAATTTGCTAGAAAGTTGTTCTTAGTCCCTAAAGTTGTCCTTGACGGCTAAGGGAAATCTAAGGCACCTTAGTTATTGCAATCGATTATGTTTGTATGCATTTTTGGATTTATAGGTTTTTTAGTGGGTCAAGGAGTGGTTGAATAAGGAAACATAATATTTTGATTACAAAGTTCAGTTTCCACCACATTCACATAGTCAATGGTAATTACTTTGATCAGCCAGAACATGATATTTAAAGAGAAGAAAAAAGAATTTTCAAGTTTAAAATATGTCCACTTACATACAAGAACCTTAATTTCCAAATATCATTCAGAAAAAAAGAATAATTACTTGAATACAAAATCTGTAATAGTTTAGCAAACAACAAAATTTTTATTGGTATTCAACATAAACATAAAAAATCAAATGCTTTGCAAAGATTTAAATGCTTTCAAGTAAAGAGATGAAATTTAACACAAGAATGAGATGATATGACCCTCAAAATGATTTTTCCATTGAGGTTAAGATGTAGTATATTCCCAATATACAATTCAAGTTAATAAGTCATATATCACCACCAAAGTTGAACCCCTAAA
>JASDQU010303725.1:0-11747 GCA_032191745.1 Picea mariana | reverse complement strand
ACTCCTGTCAATAACATGCATAGTATCACCAACAAAAAGTTGCAAACATATACAAGAAAAACATCGTGTAACACCTCCAAGAATGAGGCATGGCTAGTCGATATGCCAAATTCATAATTACGGTCAACGCGATGCACCTTGGCATAAATATTCTATCGATATTGCGCTTCTTCCATCCATTTTTCTTATCATTTGTATTTTTTCTTCCCTCGCTTGGATCACTTCTGGTTCTACCAAGACCCTATCCTTGAGTCGATCCCAGCTCAAAGGTGTCCGACAGGTTTTCTTTTAGATAAACTCAACGGTGCCATCTTAACAGTACCTTGAATAATTGATGTTGTATGCCAACTCTACTAGTGGAAAGGATTATCCCCAACTTTTTCGTTGGTCCATTACATTCATACGCCACAAATCTTCCCAGAATTTGGTTTGTTATTTATGTCTGCTCGTCTGTCTCAGGGTGATATGTGGTCCTAAAGTTAATCCCAAGGCCTCTTGGAAACTAGTACAAAATCATCCTGTAAACAATGATCTTTGATCGGATAAGATCTTATTAGGCACACCATGCAATCTCACAATTTTGCTAATAAAAAATCTAGCTATATCTAGCGCTTGATACGTCATATGCACAGGGATAAAATGTTCACTCTTTGTCAGAGTGTCAAGTACCATGAAAATTGATTTGTGCCTCCTTTCTGTCAATCACAACCCAACAATGAAGTCCATCGAAATGACCTCCCATTTCGATTCTGGAATAACATGTGGTTGTAGTAATCTTGTTGGATGTCTATGTTTAGCTTTCACTTGCTAACATTCTAGACATATCACCACGTAGTTGATTATGTCTGCCTTCAACCCTTCCAAAAGAATAAGGATTCAAGGTCTACCCTCATCTTCGTGACTCCTAGATGAGGCATGTACACTTCTCTATGAGCTTCGTTTAAGATTAACCTTCTCAAATTATTGTTAGGAGGTACATAATTCCAGTTATTATACCTTATTAATCAGTCATTGTCCACAATAAATACCTGAAATTATTGTACCAACATGGTGTCTTGTCCGATATTTTCTTTAACCTCTTTATACCAGTCATTGTTGCGTTGTATAGTTAGAATCTTTTCATGCAGATTCATCTGAAAAGGTACCACCAAAAATATGTGTGGTCTCTGAATCAACGCATCTTCCACTCGGTTCACTGTTCCTTTTATGTAGGTAATCTCAAAATCGTACTCACTAAGAAGTTCTGACCAACTCCTTTGTTGTGCATTCGAGTAACTTTGCATAAAAAGTGTGGCAAACCACAATGGTCTGTTTTCGATTATGATTTCCATCCAATCGTGTAGTGTAACCACACTCCCAGGGAATACTTAATGTCCAATAACTCCAAATCATTCATCGCATAGTTCTCCTCATTCTTTCCTAACTTCCTGGAGATGTAAGATATCACTCGATCGTCTTGCATCAAGACTCCGCCCAAGCCTTCCTTGGATGCATCTATGCATACCAAGAAGTCTTTTTCCATGTCGGGGAATTTTAGTATCGACGTTTTCGTCAACATATCCTTGATCCTTTGAATGCTTCCACGCATTCCTATGTCCATACAAACTTCTTGTTTTTCTTCTGCAATTCGGTAATCAGATTTTCTATATTTGAAAAACCTTCGACGAACCATCGATAATATCCTGCTAAAATCATGAAGCTACATACTTCGGGTACGTTTTTTGACACAGACCATTCCATAATAGCCTCTACTTTCCGATCCACAAAAATGATTTCGCCAGAGATAACATGCCCCAAATAATTAATCCTCGATTGGTAAAATGAGCATTTCAATAGTTTCCCATAATTTTTTCTCTCATAAGCACTATAGTACCAAGCACAAATGTTCGTCATGTTCTTCCATCATCTGAGAATATATAAAAATATCATCAATGAATACTTGAACAAACTTGTCCAAGTATTCACGAAACACCCCATTCATCAAGCTCATGAATACCCCTGGGGCATTTGTCAGTCCAAAAGGTAATACGGTAAACTCGTAATGTCCAAACTTTGTATTGAATGCGGTCTTAGGAATGCCTTCCTCCTTGATCCATAATTGGTGATACCCTGATCTCAAGTCAATCTTTGAAAACACTATCGTGCCCTTCATTTGATCAAACAAATCATCTATTCTTGGCAACGAATACTGGTTCTTAATCGTTTCCTTGTTCAATTGATGATAGTCAATGCAGACGTCCATGGCTAATTCTTCTTCCTTATAATCCCTAGGTTTAACAACTCCTTCAATTGCATTTTCAACTCCTGTAACTCAGGGTTTGACATCCAATAAGGCGTTCTTTCTATCGGTTCAGTTCCAGGTTTCAAGTCGATTGTAAACTCCAATCTTTCTTCTGGGTGGCAAGCCTATTAACTCTTTAGGAAATATGTCAGCAAACTCTCATACTACCATAAGGTCTTCTAATCCTTATACCTTGTCTCCTTCTCTTAGCACTAATATGGAATATAACTTGCATCCCTTGTGCATTCTCTTCTGCAACACCTAGTTTTATCAAAATACTAAAATTTGGTCGGAAATTATGCTTGACATCTCGAGCAAAATGGGTTGGTGCTCGGCTTGGCGATTATTCACCGTTGCATGAATCTTGTGGGATTTTCCCCATTCTCAAATGGTAGTGTGTCCTATTGTTCTAGCCACTCTGGCCTTCTCAAAGGGACAATCTCATTGGTAATGTGGCGCTCCACACGTCCAACTCCCACTCTTTTGTCCATTAATCCCGACCTCGAAGTAGAAGTTGTTTGTCTACCAGCCCAAGATCTTGGTCTATTCTATTGATAGGCCTAAACTATGACTATTGGCGGTGTTGTCGCTGATGCAGTGGTCCCCTATAGGGAGTCCTCTGTTGAGGAACCAGTCATCTTTTTGTCATGAAAACGGTCCTCTAGACTTATATTGGTACCAATATGTCTTGTTTGGATGGTGTCTGATGTTGTTGCGCACCTGAAGTCATTAGTCCAGTCAGTCATCTAGGAGTCCTGCCTTGAATCCCGTGGTTCAATTCTTCCTCGGATAAGAGGCCTAATGGACTTGCATCGTGCAACATCTGAGTCATTTAGACCCTCACCTCCACATTAAAGTTGGAGTTGAGGCCGAACATGAAATTTCTGACTCCTAAGCTTCTTTGTTTTCATATGTGGTTCATACCGAAGTAGCTCCACAAATCCAGTCTCATAATCTGACACCAGACGACCACCCCGTTGTAAGGCATTGAACTCATTGAGTAGGTGCTCAATGAATTCCTCTGACAATTACCTCTCCCGAAATCGTTCCTTGAACCATTCCCATAACACAACTTCGACGACCATGTTTAGTTGAGGTAGGAGCATCTTCCACTAAAGAAGAGCGCTCCCCTTTAGCTGAAAGATCGTCATGTGAACTTTGATGTTGGAGGTGTAGTCGCAAAGTGAAAAGCACATAAACATGTTCTCTAACGACACCTCGGTGACTGTTCCATCAGTGGCACCCAAGAAATCGGAAAACTTGACCTTCTTGAGTTCTCATTGAATGCTACCAGTATCGTATGGGGCGCGTGGTGGACCCTTAGGGGGTACTGATTCCCTGGCCTCATCTCTATCTAGATGACTAATCAAGGCCTCTGACATCCTCTAAAAGGACCTCATCAACCCAACCACATCCCCCACAATAATGTGCTCATGCCCAATGAGTTGTTCTACGGAGGCGTCACGACTCTGCCCCTAGAACTATGTCATCAATATTCACAACATCCTCTAACCATGATTACCACAGGGACAATTTAAATTTTAATCAATGATAAGTTATTAATAAAGTGTTTAATATAGTGGAAGGCATGACAATCCATAATTGAAGGGTTGAACCCGCTCTGATACCATATGTAACGACCCCACCGTTACGACAACAAAAGTGACATATGACAGGTAATTTTTTTTCTTTTTTTTTTGCATTAGGAATTATCCATCACAATTAATAACAACATCATTGACACATCATCCAATATATTAGTGAAACAATATTACACATTATCAATCATTCAAGACATAAAGTCGACACATCATTTCCATGAATACCTATACACATATCGATGCATTAACACAAATAAATATCATCCCATAATCATCGCATTCATACAAATAAATAATGACACATAAATAGTACGAATCATAAAGTGCTCAATTCCTCTCATTGGGATAATCATCAAATAACACCATGATAACATGAGATAACACAACACTAGCTTAAGGATCATAAATATAATCATAATAATGACATAAGATACTACCCTCCTAACCTACCCTACAAGGTTAAGACCTCCAGGACACATAAGAAACACCCATGCCCAAGTTCCAATTTATTTTAACCATTTAAGGTCTTAGGGATGGCAACTGTTCTGAGGAACAAGGAGGTGTCTACATCCCACTAACAAAACAAATCCAACCAACTAGCTAAATCAACAACATCTATGATCATTAAAATCAACAATCCATCAATCCTAATCCATAATTAAACATGGTACACGAGTAATCATGCAAATAACTCATAATACATCACATTAACCCAAGGCGCAAGATAAATTATCAGTTATATTCATGGTGCAAGATTCCAATCACATAAATGCAATCATTTGTCTCATTACTTGCATTTCTTACAAAAATTTTAGTATCTAACAATCAATCATTACATCATAATTTCATTGTGCACATGAAGACTACTATCTAACCCATCATTCATTACATTAAATTCTCTTCGCGTAAGAAGTAAACTAAGCACATGACCATTATATCTTTATTTTATAACATGGCGCAAGGAAACTAGTCACTAAATCTGCCATATATCAATAATTCAAGATGCAAGAATAATTTACAGTAAAATTCCAGGTGCAAGAGAATAATGTAGAAGCAATGCATGCCCACTTAAATTAAGGCATGCAAGTAATTTTATTGTTAAGCACAAAAACATCAATGGCACAAGGTAAATAATCGTTAAATTTTTATGGTGCCTAAGTAACTACAAAAATCATTCAAGGAATCATATTTTATGCGCACGAGAAATTTATTATCTAGAACAACATTCCTTTCGTTACATTCCATTTGCGCAAAAGTATAAGGTCCACAAAATCATTTACTTACACTATAATTTACACATGCGATAAATCTAACTTCTAATCAATCTCATCAACAATATGTATTGCACAAGAAAATCTAAACCATAAATTCAACATACATCATATTAAGTTTAGGCACAATAGTACCATCCATTACCATCCATTTAAATCAGTGCGCAAGGATATCTCCTCCTTTCAACAATTATGCGTCAACTCAATTAATGGTGGAAGAGTAAACTACACACATGACTATCCACACCTAGCTATATATATCATGGCATGAGTGAACTTATGACTAGATATTTTATCCATCCACAGTATTCTTAAGGCACAATGAGACAACAATTTACAATACCATTAAAAGAAGAGCATATAACATTTAAGGACTCTTAATATAACATCAAGGAATATAGCATTAAAGAAGATCTTGTAGAATTAAAGACATTGAATATAGCATCACTGAATTTAGCATAAAAAGAGATGATAGCATTAAAGAACTCTGAATGTAAATGTTAAATCAAAATTTACTCCATAATCATAATTCATGTAATTCAACCTTCTTATTAATTAACTAGAATTGCATCGAACTGGAGGACTCCCACCCACGCAGAGATAAAAAAAAGGGGATACAGAGAGGTATCAATCCAAATTTGTTGGGAAAAGAGGGAGACAATGCAGGGAAATAAAGGTGAATACATGTGCTAGCCTCCCCGCAGGATGAGCATGATTTTCTCAATAAAAATGCAGAGAAAGATAGGTGAAGACATGTTCTAGCCTCCCCCACAGGTTGAGAATGATTTTCTCAATAAAAACACAGAGAAATAAAGGTGAAGACATGTGCTAGCATCCCCCACAGAGTGAGCACAATTACTCAATAAAAAAACAGAGAAATAAAGGCGAATACATGTGCCATCCTTCTCCACAGCCTGGGAATGATTTACTCAATAAAACCATAGAGAAATAAAGGTGAAGACATGTGCTATCCTCCCCCATAGGATGAGCACAATTTTCTCAATAAAAATGAAAAGAAATAAAGGTGAAGACATTTGATAGCCTCCCCCACAGGATGAGCATGATTTACTCAATAAAAAATAGAGAAATAAAGGTGAATACATGTGTTAGCCTCCCCCATGGGCTGAGCACAATTTATTCAATAAAAACATAAATAAATAAAGGTGAAGACATGTGCTAGTCGATTTACTCAAAAAATATGCAGAGAAATAAAGGTGAAGACATGTTCTAGCCTCCCCCATAGGATGAGCACTATTTACTCCATAAAAATGAAGAGAACTAAGGGTGAATACATGTTCTATCCTCCCCCATGGGATGAGCACGATTTTCACAATAAAAACACAGAGAAATAAAGGTGAAGATATGCTCTACCCTTCCCCACAGGCTAAGCACAATTTTCTCAATAAAAACATAGAGAAATAAAGTCGAAGACATGTGATAGCCTCCCCCACAAGATGAGCACGATTTTCTCAATAAAAGCATAGAGAAATAAAGGTGAAGACATGTGCTATCCTCCCCACAGGTTGGGCTTAATAAGAATTCAACAAATAAATGCAGAGGAAAAATGTTGAGACCAATGAAGAGAACTAAAGGTAACCACTTGGAGAAATTAAAGAATGAAATGTTGTGAAAAAAATCCAAACAATATCAGAGGCCAACTATCAAGAATGAGGAGAAGGGAACACGGTCCAAAGAAATTAAAGCACAAAGGTGCAACGAATTCTTTCCAAATCATTTTGGAGCTACAACTTCAGTTAAAAACTTAAAATGGGACAAAGAACAATCAACGTCATGATGAAGCCTAAGGCTAGGAAAATATCTCATGGAGAATAGATACAAGACAGAATTACCACAACGACATGCTTAACTGAATCTTAGAAAAAACATTAAACCTTGAATAGATTTCCCAACAATAGGTATGCAATGAAATTACACTACAATTTTAAATGAAACTAATGAGCACAATCTTAGTTTAGAATTACTGTAACCGGAGGCGAAGAATATGAAGTTGTTGTTCCATGCTTGTGCTCCCTTCTGTCTCCTGCTTACTGACCATGAAGACCTCACTGGTACCTCCCAAACAACGCTATGGATACTCTTCTTCCCCCTTATCCCCCCAAGCTGTAAAGGGGCCACACACACAAAACTAGAGAAAAATCTAGCTCCCAGCTCACCTCGCAAGGTCAAGCTACCACTCTCTTTTCAAGATGGGTATCCCAACTCCCACAAGAAAAAATAGTCAAAGAAATTCCGGCAGCATAAATTTACGTATTCCAGACATGATCCATTCCTCTTCTCAGCCATTACTTTTATAGAGTTCTTCTTAGTGACCACTTTCCATTTGCACAATTAATTTGTTTTATTAAAATTTAATTAGGAAATACTCTCCCCCATACACTTGTCACCCGATCCCTTAGTTGCACTAGAAATTTATTTATTTAATTTAATTAAATGTTAATTTCCCTCACATCTCCTAAAAGTGCTCCTTAAATCCCTCCTAGTTGTCTTTTATTCCTTTATTCCCTATTTATGACTGACACCTTTTTAAATATGTGTTGAGTTAAACATGGGATTCTTCTATAGTTAACTAGACTCTAGATTCTTCTCTATTCTTACACATTACTTTTTATGTTTATTTCCTTTATTATTTTAATTTCCAACTAAGCATGTCTTGCACATAATCAATAATTAAATCTTTAGATAAAATATTTCTCTTTTAATTCTTAACTAGATTTTTCTTCATACCCCTTTTATTAATTGATTATTCAATTTTTAGTCTTCTTACCCTATTTAGACGTAGGCTTAATTATTAACTAGGATTTGAATTTTTAAGAGGATTTTATAATTAATAAAAATTACTCATTTAATATTTATTTTAAGGTCGACCATGTCAAAAAAATTATTGTTTTCTAGGCACCTAGGTTCATTGAGTCACCTTTATTAAAATCGCGACGTGCCCTTCAAGATGCACTACATGCTCCAAGGGTGCCACTCGCCTTTATTCATATTTTTCTTGCACGACGTGCCCTTCAAGATGCACTAGTTCTCTAAGGGTACCACTTGCCTTTGACTGATTTTGGTATTTTTCAAACCCTTGGAGTCAACACTCCATCAGGAGACCTTGTGAGAGACTATAGGCCTCTAAGGAATAAGGACCCTGCCTTATTGTGCGCCCCTTAGAATCTTCATGAGAGACTGTCTCAGTCTGCCCTCACGACATCATGAATCTCTCGAACTAGGTAATCATTAACCTACAATTTGAGCTACGACGGGAGCACTAGTAGGTTGTGGCAGGGCTTCTACCACACCTCTCCCTTAATACTTGGTTGTTGTGCATGGCCCCTTTACTCGTAATGTGAGTTTGATTAGCAATAAATTGTTAGCCTACATCCATCAACAAAACATGTCAACAATGCATAAAAAAAATCATAATATATCTGATTATATGTCACATATACATAAACATAAATACCCAAACATATACAGTACACTCCCTGACTCGATCTGGAGTCCAAGGAGGTCCACCGATGCCATCGGTATCCCCAATCTATCAAGTGTCCTACACACTAAGGAGAAACTCATCAAAAGAACCTGTCTATACATAGATAATCAAATAACATAACATCATAATCCATAAGCATCATCATCGGAATCCATAAGTGAAATAAACAACCATATACCTAACTGTATCACTTGCACGCAAGTGTTCTCAAGAATAAGTCATATCATGTGCGTGCAAGAGCGAGATGTTACACCTTGCTAAATCTGAGTTGAGTTAAAATAGGAGTCTCCTTCTAGTTAGACTAGTGTTAACTAGACTCTATATACCCTTCTATGAATACACATATTCTTTCATGCATTATTCCTCTCCTATCTTAAATTCCAATTTGGTATTTTCTACACACGTGTGTATTACATTAATTCTTTAGACTTATTTCAACTTATTAATTTCTTAAATTGATTTACCTCATTCCTATTTTTGATTTAGTTAATAATTTCATTTTAGCCTCTTTACAAAACTTAGAATTAAGCTTAATTTTTTTTTTTTTGGAAAGGATTAGACTCTTATAGGGATTTATAATTAACAAATTACCCATTATTTATTCATATCTGACAAGGTCTAAATATTTTCAAGGTTTACCATTATTCTTGAAGATTTTCTAGGCCACCTAGATTCATTGACTCAAGTTTTATTTAAGTGACATGCCCTTCAAGACGCACTTTGTGATCCAAGGGTGCCACTCACCTTTGACTAGATTTGGTAGTTGTCCAACCCTTGGAGTCAGCACTCCATTCGGGCGACCTTGTGAGAGGATTCTAGGGAAGAAGGACCCCACCTTATTGCACACCCCTTAGAAATCTGTGTGAGCTACTGTCTCAGTATTTCCTCATGACATAGTGGACCTCTCTAACTAGGTAATCATTAACCTACAATTCGAGCCACAGTGGGAGTTCTAGTATGTTGTGACAAGGATGCTACCATACCTCTCCCTGAATATCTAGTATATGTGCATGGCCCTTTTACTCTTTATGTGATCCAGATTAGCAAGCATCCATCAACCTGTATTCATTAACAAAGCAATGTCATTAATCCATATACAAGAATCATACTATACTCAATCATATGTCACATATGCATAAATGAAATCCTCAAACCAATACAATCCACTCCCTGACTGAATATGGAGTACAAGGAGTTCCATTGATGTCATCATCATCCACAATCTGTCAAGTGTCCCGCACACTCAGGGAAAACTTGTCAATAGCATTTGTCAATACATATATATCAAATAACATTAAATCACAACCATCAACATCATCATAAAAATCCATAAGCGAAGCAAATAACCATGCACTATAATTGGATCACTTGCATGCAAGAGCCCTCAAAGAATAAGTCGATAACATGTGCTCGCAAGAGAGGGATGTTACATACACCCCCTCTTGTTTTAGACTTCGTCCCGAAGTTGTGCAATATATAAAATGCAGTACTAAAATTATCTGACAAGATCTATATGTCTAATCTATCAAATATGTAAGGAAATTGATGACGCATATCATATGTGTCCTCCTAGGTAGCCAAGTGTGGACTATAATTGTCCCAATGGACCTTGACCTGATCGATTGTTCGACGTCGTAGCTGTTGAATGCACTGGTCTAGAATGTGGATTGGCTCTGTCATGAGTACACCCTCATTCAACACCTACAAATAACTCATGTCAATCACATGTGTAGGATCACGAACATAATGTCTCAAAACAGATACATGAAAACAATCGTGCATACACCTCAAAGAATTAGGAAAGCTTAGTCGATAGGCCATAGGTCCTTTCATTTCCACAACTTAGAAAGGTCCCATAAACCTAGGAGAGAGTTTTTCACCATTTCCAAACTTGATCAAACTTTTGTACGGTTTCACCTGCAAGAAAACTTGGTCGCCCACTTCATAATTATGATCAACGTGATGCACATTAGCATAACTCTTATGTTGATCTTGAGCCTCTTTAATACTTTGTATTATCGATTGAATTTGTTCTTCCATTTATTGGATCAATTATGTTCCTACCAGTACCCTATCCTCAATTCAATCCCAAATCAAAGGCATCTGATACGGTCACCCGTAAAGAAACTCAAACGGTGCCATCTTAATGGTACTTTGATAGTTGTTGTTGTATGCAAACTCTACTAGTGAAAATAATTATTCCCAACATTTTTGTTGGTCCATTACATACATATGCAACATATCCTCCAATGTTTGGTTCGTTCTTTATGTCTGCTCATTTATCTCAGAGTAATATGTTGTAATAAAGTTCAGTTGTGTTCCCAACGCCTCTTGGAAACTAGTCCAAACTTTTATTATAAACACCGATCCTCGATCAGATATGATCCTTTTCAGTATGCCATGTAATATCTGTTGATTACGGTTGGTTGTCATTGATGTCAACCCTTGAAGAAAACCAGGTAGCACAAAGGTTTGGTTAATGGACCCGAGTTTTTTTTATGTAAAGATGACTCATTATTCTCTTGTCATGGTTGATAATAAGTACAAATGGATGTACTCCAATGTGGTCCCCTTATGGTGAAATCCCTCAAGGGAAGATGCTTTGTGGATTGAGTTATCCCAGAGGTATGGTTAGAGAACCCATGCTTATTTGTGGAATAATGAGATGAAGGTTAGTGAATTTGTCAGTGAAACTATCCTCTATGGATAGTGCTTCTCATTCCATTTTTGGTAGTATGTGGAACATCACATAAATCCTCAAAGTTAGAGAGTTATGGCCATGAAAAGTTGGAGAACCTAGGTTTGGGTAATGGACCCAATTTTGTTTGATGGATAATGGTATGAGTTTTGATATATTTGAAGGTAATACTATTCTATATAGATAGTACATGTCATTCCATTTTTGGTGGTATGTGGAACGTCACATAACTCCTCACATATTGAGAGCTATGGCCTTACAAAGTTGGAGGACCCTCATATGTCATCTAGAAGCCCCAAAAGGTCAAAGTAGTCAAAGTGGTTTAAGAGATTTTAGAAGGTAAATAATAAAGTGAAGTGATAAGTGTAATATAATTCAAATTGAATACAAAATA
>JASDQU010303722.1:2013-13824 GCA_032191745.1 Picea mariana | reverse complement strand
ATCCATCAATCAATGGCAGATATGATCCTCAAAACCTGCAATATATTCAATAAAGAAGATAACAAAGAAATGGTAAAACACAGTAGACTATCTAATAAAATCTCTCATGAATCTTTAATGGCAGAAAATGTCATTACAAACAGGCCCTCAAGCTAAATGAGTAGCTAAACTACTCCTCCAACTCTCTCCTCTCTTGGATCATGAATCCAACCATTTTCTCATCAAAAACCATTTCATTTATAGTGACTAATACCTATCTACCCTAAGGAGGTCGAGACCAAGGAGTTATATAGGATCCTCCTCCATTTAGGAGTCTTGTTACAAAATATTCCAACAAAATCCTAACAAATTCCTATTCTTGGGGGGTTTTGTCTATGATGATAAATTCCTTTTGAAATAAGTCATCATGATTGATCTAGAGATGGAACACATGTCCCTCATTTCAAAATAACTCCTCGGAGACCATTCGAACCTTCCTTGACAGGTGGCAACCTCCAAACAAGGTGAATATCCAACAACTATGCAAAACAAAGAGTTTGCAATGCACTGGTGTTTTAATTATATCTCTCGAATTACAAACTGGGTTAGGCTGAACTTTGGTCAACAAGTCAATGCCATTATCATTCTCCTCCACAAAAAAAATCAGAAAAACCCACATCACTATTTTGGAGTTATGATCAAATTTTTAGGAGCAGTTGCTACAAGAAATGAGTTTGCAGCGCCCCTGTCTGCCAATTCACAACGCCAAAAGGAAAAAACATCCAAAACCACTTTCTCAACCTTCAAACAGGATGAAAAACATCATGGATTAACTAATGGTCCTAAGGCTGTTGTGGATGTTGATAATTCCAAACGTGAGTCCCTGCAACCTATCCAAACTACAACATTGCTCCTTAACTAGTTCGCAATGCCAGTTCGCAACACTAACTCAAATATAGATTGCACACTTCAAGGAGGTTGTTAGTTGATGGTATGACATAATCCCTGGAGAAATGGTTAAATTGTAGGCTCTAAAAACCATAAATCCTCATTTACATGATCAATCTTATGTGTTAACATATTCCTCAATAAAAGTTTTAGATAAAAGAAAAACAAAAGATATTTGCAAGTCTTCCTAGAGGAGTCTCTAGAAAAGAGACGTGTTATAAGAAAAATATATCAGTTGAGATAGATCCCACCTATTCGATGGAAAATTCGGTTACAACCTCTTTGGTAGCTTGGCACAAGGAAGAGGTTACCCACACCTTGGATGGTCTTAATGTCTAAGGTGGTGAAAGGGGAAGAAGGAGAGGTGAGGGACTTGTGTACAAGCCCTCTTAGGAMCACCCAWCTTAGGTATTGTCCTCCCTCACCTCCTTGGAGGGAAAAAAATTCCCAGGGGTGGTATTTGTGGGCAAAGGGTGATAAAAGGAGCTCACTAAATTTTAGACCAACAAACTAATAAAATCGAACAATAATTTAGTCGCTCCCTTGTGACCCTCGAAAAATGATCTAAACTAGCTCTTGGGGTAAACCAGGGTCCTTTTTCATTGGTTATAAGTTTTGTTGATGAAAGGGATGTAAATTCCTCACTCGAGCATTTTTGAATTTCACTAGGCTAAGGTGAGATAGGCGGAAATGTTACCCTGGGCTTATAGCATGTTCAAAACTATCAATCAACCCTCAAGAGATATGTTCTTAGACCTGATGTTATTATCAAGTTATATGTTTTTGCTTAAAAAATGTAAAAAATATTTATGTATGAATGTTTAAAATGAACAAAATAAAGAATACATACAATGTGAAAACCAGTAACACAAGTCTTAATTGAGAATGAACCAGATTTTTATTAATGTTGATTTTCCTGAGTTACAACTAAATACCTATTTTCCAACCCTTGCAAGGGTATGGACCAAAATCAAACATAGAAGTCTAGGATGGAATTTTAACAATCATACAAAGAAAATCTATGTCTAAAAGAAAAAGAACAAGACTGAAATTTACTGGATCAACGAAGCCACAAGCTCATCAAGTCTTGACTTTGCAAAATAGTCTTAATCATAACTTAAAATCAATTCATGAATTCTAATGAAGCTAAATAGACTGGCAAGATAAATGAATGACCTTCTAAAGCATGTCAAAAGTCTATGTTTCTTAGTCCTTTCTTCTTTTCCACCTTTAGAATGATCCTCCTCACAAAAATAGGATTTAACTCTTATAGAACTCAAAAAATGAACAAATAAATATCAAAAATCTCAAATTGAAACAAGAGAAAACATTATTAGAAGTGTTTCTCTCTAATTCATCATGCATTTCTTGTCCTTCTTTCCTTCCTTTTATTCTCTAAATGGTAGTTCTCTAAGTAGTTGAACTACTTTTAGTTGCTAAAGTTAAATAACTTTAGTTAATAAATAGGACAAGAATTTTTCATGATAAGGATAAATATAAATAATATAATAACTAAATAAGTGGGGTCCCCTTCTATTATGCATCATTTATTTCAATAATCATTTCTAGGTTTTCCTTTTCGCTCCATAATATAATCAAATATAAAAAATCAGCACCATAAATTATACCATAAGCATTCATAAAAAATACCATGACATATACCACTTGTATATCCCATGATTTAACATGATATTAAGTCTCAAAAATAAACATAATGGTTTTGCCATTGTCCAAAAATAGTAATGTCATAGTCAAGTATCAAAACAAAGTCAAAATAATTCAGGGAATTTATTTCTAAAGAATCCTTCCCTTTCCCTGATGAAGTCTTCATATTGAGGCTTTTTCTTTTCCAACCATGCTACCTTTGGATGCAAATCACTTATATTTCTCTTACCATTGCTTGTTGATTTCATCTTGGAGTGAGTAGAGAAAGAAGACTTAGCCATGTTGGGAGAGGTAATTGGTTTTTTTCCTTTGTCAGTCTGAGATTTATGAAGGGGAGTTTTATTATCTTTAAGTGTGGTGGAGGAGGAGGAGGAGGAGGCATAGACTCATTTGTGGCAAAAATATGAACTAATAATGTTTGGTGAATCGAAGGAGAAGGAAAAGATACATTTGTGGAAACAATATGCATTGGAAGAGGAGAGGGGTCAATGGGACATTGATTGGAACCAGAGGATGGATTAATAGGAATACCACCCCATCCATCATTATGTGGTTGCACAAGGGATTTAAGGTGAGGTTGCAATATGAAATTCAGAGGTACTTGGGGCCGAGGAAAAGCATGTTGTCTACCAAGATTTAAGTGTCTAGTTTGGATCAACTATTGAAATTCATCAAAATCAACATCAAAATGTATAGAGAATCTTAACTTTTTGTGCCCCCCAAGTTACCAAAAGGTGTTAGACAGTCTCCCTCTTCTTCCTCTATTTCCTCATATGTTGCTACCATGGCTGAAAAATCTCATCTATATCCATCTCATTCAAATTAGTATATGAAATATAGGACAAAGTAAAATTAAACATCTAAAACAATTTTACATCATGATTAATTTGGCTCTGAGATTAACACAACCATGCAACACAAAAGGGAAGATGAAGGTAAAAAGTGAAAACAGGGACATCACTACAGACTCCACCAACATACCATTTCCTTTAAACTTTGAAATATGATCTATAAATATTTATACATACAATTCATTTCTCTTTAAAATATGAATAGTGAGAGTGTGAAATAGGGAATTTGTATGATGAGAAAATATGAAAAAGGTGTGTGATTTGTGAAAAGTGCTAATATGGTGGGAATGTACAAACTGTTCAATATTGTATCATTTTTCACCATGATTGTACTCTTTCATTATAACAATCATCTCATATTTATTCAAATTATATACACACATTGTAACTCATAAATTTTGTCCCTATTTCATCAAGTTGTCAAGACATCCAAACTATATTCTTCGAATTTCACCCTTTCTTTAATCATATAGATAGGGAAAAAATAAATGAGATTTTATGAATGGGATCTGGGAAATATAATTTATGTAAAGTGATATGTATGAGGAAAATATGGAAGTCTATACAATAATCCTCTAAGATTTAATTATAAATATCTCCAACCAATTTTCCCTTCATTTATACCATCCAAATATAAATCCAATTAGCTATCTCAAGTATTTTGTTTAACATCCCATAATCAAACATAATGTATGAATATCGTGTACTATGCATCATAAGCATAATGTTCTCAATATTTTGACTCATGTTCGCATAATAGAAGTCATAAGTATTATGCCAACCAACATTCGTCTATAGGTTTATAACAACTTTGTGTTTATAGATTTATAACCAAGGTTTCGAATAATGCTTGAGAGATCAAAATTAAATCTACTGCAGGTCTCGACTCATTCTCATATTATTATTATGACCCAAAAAAAATTTCATAAATTGACTTCTTTGACTCTCTACTTATCTTGATCGAATCAAAAGAACAAAAAAAAAAACGAGTAAATAAGCATTACAACCAATCCATACCATGAAGACTTAATCAAATTCTGGTTGGAATTTCAAATTGTCCTCAAAATAATTTTCGAGGAAAACGATGATAAAGAGAAATAGTTCAGTTGGTCATAACACCAAGTAAAGATCTTGCATTGGAGCTTGAGAAGACTCAGATTCAAACCTAACAAGTTAAAATCATAGATTTAGGTTTGAAACTACGCCTCTTTTACAACTAGCGTACAACATTAAACCAACTGCAAGGGGCATTGTAAATCCATTTCCATTAAAGTTCGGGCTTAACCCAGGTCGAACCAAACTTTTTTAATCATGAGGAACATAACTGTTTAATTTTTAATGATGTCTCAAACACATGTAGTTTCTTCTCAATTTAGCATGAACTTGAACCATAAACAATGCAGCAACACAATAGCTACAGTAACCAAGATCACAAAAAGTATAACCATGCACAAGACACAAGAAGTTATCCTGGGAAAACCCTTCTCAAACAAGGGAAAAACCCAGCAATCCTTTACTATATTTCCAAGACAATAACCCTCTCCACAGAAAATCCTAACGCACACAAGAGGGTGCTCTATGACCAATAAAGCTAGCGCATAGAAAAGAGTGTGCACCAAATTTCAGCTCACCAAGTGAATGTGTTGAGTGAATGAGATATGATTCACAATGGGTATGTATATCTTTAATAAATACATGACATAACTCATCAAATAGATGTGTCTATTGGCACAATAGGGCTTGTTATCACACAATTTTTACTTGCCCAAATCCCAAGGCAAGTGGATACAAAATTGGCATAACTAGGAGTGACCTATCACTGTCACCTTAATAGGAAACCCCTTTCTATTTAGGAGTATGTCACGATACCCCAGGGGAGATGTCCCCAGTGACCTGAGGGTTTGAGAAGGCTAAGGAAAATGATACAAGGAAGTCCCTCCTCTCTCATAGGTCACTCAAGTCAAAAGGTTCTTTATGTCTTGTTATAGATTAAGAAAAAGAGAAATGTTGTGTACATGCCTAGAACAAAACAACAACAAAAAGAGGGCACTTTCCAAGCACCAAAACGATATCAATTATTCATAAGACAATGAACTCTTAAAAATAGACTAGTTGATATGAAATTGCAGTAGTATAATAGTTTATAATAGCAATGATAAATTTGTAATAGCCACAATAATTATGCTTCAAAATGCTTGATAAAAGAGTTGAAATAATAGCTTTAACTAGGCAAATTGATATTAGAAAGTCACAACCAATTTTAGCAATATCTAGCTAGCATAAAGTGTCACTTTTAGGGTTAATTTGTTKTTGTTASATGGTTGTAGAAATATTTTGCAMYARCAGCAAGTTGGTTAATGAATTAGGTTAATCTAAGGTTAATAGGAGTTAGTCGATGTTCCAAAGAAGATAGTTTGAAAGTGGTTTGATGAATCAATCACTAGTGGTGACTAGACTAGTGCCTTCTAGGGTAATGGAGTCAATGATAGCAGCAGCAACTCTTAGAGTGAAATAGAAATGATAATACTTAGTCAAAGGATATGGAGAGAATGAGAGAGGTGTTGGTAACCCAGGGCCTCAAACATCCAAGTCCTAGAGGTAATTGCTAGAAAGTAAGAGAACTTAGGCCCTAGCAATTTCTCTTTTCCTTAGACAAATTGAGATAAAATATGCAATAGGCAATGTAAGTAGGGTTACTAGAGTGCTACAATGGTAGGGCTCTAGTATCTACTTCTAGATATGGTGCTCCCTGAGAAATTTAAACAAGTAGAAAATTATAGAGAAAAGGATAATAACTTATGTCTTTCTCCTAGGGTTTCAAGCAAGCAATTTCATAATCTTTGACATGAAAAAGTAAAATTCACCATAAGAATTCATTCACAATAAAGAAATTCATATTTTCTACTTACTTCACTAAGAATAATCAAGCTCAAACCCTAGTTGAAGATTTCCCACCATGAAAATAGCCAAGATACACCAAAAATGACTCTCCAAGAAGTTGTGCACCACTTAGTTTCAGCCAAATACCCTTAAAGAGGGTTGAATTTCATACCACACACTTGTGTTATGAGTGAATCTAAAAAAATGAAAGTTTTTCTCTCTTATTTATACAATACTTATGACCTTTAATTAAAATTAGGTCATCAAAAGGCCAACATGGCCAAATTAAATTAAAATCCAGTTTTTACATAAATGTCATTAATTAAACCCTAAAATCAAATCCAAAGGTGATGGCATGCCCTTCTAGGGTGACATTACCCCCTAGGGTGGAACGTTGGGCCTCAGATGCAAAACGCTTGGCCTCCAAAGGCCCCAAATTTTGCCAAACGTGCCAACTAGCACACAATCGTCATCATAAATGCAAACCCTGACTGGATGACGTATAGGGTTAAAATGATGAGGTCATGGGCCTCTAAGGGTCAACGTCCAAGAGGAAAGGCAAGATTCCCTGGGTCTAGTTCTGTCAGAGTGTCCCTGGTGCAACGTCCTTCTTTCTTCCTAGTGAAAGCTTGTGGTTTCTCTTTTTTCCCTGGTGGGGTTACAGCATCAATCAGTTCATATTTCATCCCCATGGAGGTCCAACCTAATCATTCCCCCATATGCACCTTTCCACGGGGAAAATCCCTGCAACAACAACAAGTATGCCCTCCATGGGCTCATAAGTCACATGGATCATAGCAATGTCAATCACATCTAATAATAAAATTCCCCAAACATGTACTGCATCAAACCCATATTTACCCAGACAAATGTTCAAATATGTTAGTTTCATACCGCTACATTCCCATGGACCTAATAGGTCGGCTCATGATGAGACCTCCCATCCACCAACTAGTACCTTGATTTTTGTTTCATCTTATGGGTCCCCTTTTCTTACTAAGAATTCTCTTATTACTTTCTTCAGAATCTCTGGGCAAAGCATCTCAAAAGTTTCATTTTGGTTTTTAATTCTTGCCAACCACTTTTACCCTCTGGGCCTTTAGCCCCTTCTTCCCACAAGGAAAGGTACAACCCTTCATAGCATGGAAAACCCAATGCCCAAACCAAGGTAGGGGGAGATGAGAGGAATAATGATGGAAAGTGGTAAGTATGGAGGGGATGGATGATGACCTTTCATATACCCACCTAGTGGAAACTCATCCTAAAGGGGAACCATCTTACTAGGGAATTATGTCACCCTCCCAGTTATGAACAAGTTAAAGAGCATAATTTCTAAGCAAACGTTATGAAATGAAGGAGAGTTCAGTGCAACATATTCAAGTGCTTCAAAAATCAGAGTGACACATACCATGATACTCGGAATCATTACCTCATGGAGTAAGACTTACTACTACCTCGAAACTAGGTTGGTGGGATAGACGTTGTTGTTGTTGATAGGTGGGTTGCACTGAAGAGAAGATGCACCCTCCAAGACCATGCTCAATTCATTTGGCTCTCAGCACTCCATTTCTAGGACCTGTGGGTCTCAAGACATGATCTCCTTAGTTATCCCTAGGATAGGGGATAACAGGGCCAACTTGTACAACTCAAAAATATAATTAATCTTTTACATAATATTAATTATCTTTACATAGTAGGGACGATTTTTACCCTTCACAATAAAAATTAGGGTTTCATAATAGTCTTAATATTTGACAATAAAGCAAGGGGTCTCACACACATCCTCTAGTTCTCTACCACTAGGGACAAGTTCGCATGTGCTCAACCACAAGGGATGTCACTCTCAAAGAAATCAACTCAACTAAATCCGTAGGAGTACAAATTGGATAGCCATCTCAAGCCAACTCAACTAGTCCATAGGAGTACGACAGGAGACCATCTCAAGTCATCTCAATTCAGTTCATAGGAGCATGATAAGAGACAAACACAAGTCATCTCAACTCAATCTAGAGAAGTACGACTCGCCTATCAGATAGGCGTTCTCACAGATCATCTCAACTCAGTCTAGAGGAGTACGATCTAGAGAATGTCTCATGAAGTTGCAATCATCAACACTCCCTCTCAACTAGGGAGG
Organism: Picea mariana; assembly: GCA_032191745.1. NCBI lineage: Eukaryota > Viridiplantae > Streptophyta > Pinopsida > Pinales > Pinaceae > Picea > Picea mariana. The sequence continues at coordinate 5,367 of JASDQU010303722.1, read as the reverse complement.
CATTCTCCACCAGGCCAAGTCTCTCATAGAAGTACTTGAACTTCATCCTGGAAATCGGTTTGGTGAAGACATCTGCAACGTGCTCATGTGTAGAAATGTATTTCACATGTATTTCTTTCCTAATTTGCACCATATCTCTGATGTAATGGTATTTGATCTCGATGTGTTTCGATTTATCATGAAACATGGGATTCTCTGAGAGCTTCACACAGCTCTAGTTATCGCAATGGATAATGATGGAATCCATCTCATGTCAAAATAAGTATGCAGTGAGCTTGTGAAGCCACACTGCTTCGTGGACTGCCACACATAATGCAATGTACTCTTCTTATGCAGTACTCAAAGCCATAGAAGTTTGTTTCCTGTTGCACCAGGAAACCATGGCAGATCCCAAATTAAAACAACAATCGGAGGTATTCTTCTGGTCCACTTCGCTCGCTTCACAATCTACATCAACATATCCCTGCAATCTCATGTCTACATGGGAGGCATATATCAGTCCATAACCAATTGTGCCTCATAAATATCTCAACACATGCTTCGTTGTTATCCAGTGTGTCTGTCTCGGCTGACTCATAAACTGATTGAGTACACTCACTGCATAGCATATATCATGTCTGGTGTTAACCAGATACATCAATGATCCAATCAGTGGTCTGTAAAGATGTGGATCAATCTCATCTGAATCAGAAGAAGTCTTGCTCAGTTTCTTCAAATTCATCACCATCCGTGTAGCCATGGGCTTGCAGTCTGTCATCCCAAATTTATTTAGTATCTCAATTGTGTATTTCCCTTGACTCGAGAGAATCTCATTAGTCTTATTCCATACTTCTAGTCCCAAGAAGTAGTGCATCATACCAAGTTCCTTCATCTCGAATTCAGAATCTAATTCACGCTTTCATTAGGCAATAAGGCTTTTTGAACCGGTGAGGAATAAGTCATCAACATATAGGACCAAATTCAGGCACTCGTCACCAACAATGTTGTAGTATAGGTTGGGATCAACAACACTCTTGTTGAATCCCAAACTCATCAAGTATCCATCAATCTTCTCATATCATGGACAAGGTTCCTCCTTTAGTCCATACAGGGATTTCTTCAACCTGCACACATGAGACTCCTTCTCATGTATCACGAATCCATCTGGTTGCTCGATGTAAACTTCTTCCTTAATTTCTCCATTGAGAAAGGTTTTATTCACATATATGTGATGTAGTCTCCAACCCATGGATGAGGTAAGGGAAATAATTGTACGGGTGGAAGTGTATCGGGAAACAGGAGAAAATGTCTCCTCATAATCTATTCCCTCCACCTGAGAGAATCCTCTAGCCACAAATATTGCTTTGTACTTCTTGACACTTTCATCAGCTGCATGTTTGATCTTATAGATCCACTTGGAAGTCACTACAGACTTCCCTTTCAGTCTCGGAACAATATCCCACACATCATTCTTCATGATGGATTGATACTCTTCGGTCATGGCATCTTGCCAAACCTGTTGACATGTTGCTTCTCCATGACAAGAAGGCTCAGTATAAATGATGTGTCTCATAGCTGAAACATAGCTTGAAAATATTTGTAGTCTCTTTCTCTCTCGGAATGTACCATGAGGACTTGCGTGTCCCTCTGCCTCCTACAGAGTCTATCAATCTCATGCAAGCCTTTTATGGCCTACTGCAATGTCTCTGGGAACATCAATTGGAGCTACGGGATCAACTGAATCAATAATTGTCTCCCTCTAAACTGTTGAAGGGGGCAAAGGTAATGTCTCTTCTTTCTTCTCGCTGACAATCTGCACATGAGATTCTCTGGATCTTCGGAAGGTTATCTCTTCCTCAAAGGTGACATCTCTGCTAACCTCAATTTGTCTCTGACCAGGGATGTAGATCTGGTATGCCTTCAAAGATTCATTGTTCCCCAAAAATGTACCCTTTATTCCTGAAGGGTCTAGCTTGGTCCTTTTTTCCTTGGGCACATGAATGTATACTGGACACCCAAATATCCTGAAGTGTCCAACCTTAAGCTTCACTCCAGTGAAAGCTTCTTTGGGATTCATGTTCTTCAAAATCTTATGAGGACTCCTATTATGAACATACACAGCTTCATGGATTCCTCTTCCCACATAATCATAGGTAGATTATGATCATGTATCATTGCTTTGGTTTCCTCAACAATGGATCTGGTCTTCCTCTCTACAACCCCATTCTATCGAGGGTTATAAGGAACGGTGTACTCCCTCTTGATCCCTGTCTCAATACAAAAAACATTGAAATCCATGAAGGTGTACTCTCCTCCATTATCTGATCTTACCACCTTGATCTTCCTCCCAGTCAAGTTCTCAACGTGAGCTCTAAACGCTTGAAATCTTGCAAGGAATCCATCATTGGTCTTCAAGAAGTAAATCCATGTCTTCCGAGAGTGATCATCGATGAAGAGCACATAGTACAAGTATCCTCTCAAGGAATCAATATTCATAGGTCCACAAACATTTGTATGTATCAAGTCCAAGATCCCCTTGGATCTACTGTCACTACTCGGAAAGGACCCCTTGACATTCTTTCCAAGAGCAAAACCTCTACAAACATCATCATGCTCAATATGTATCTATGGAAGGTTTGTCACCATATCCCCCAGAGCGGGAAGGGCTCTATCATGTAAATGAGAAAGTCTCATATGACATAGCTCACTCAAGCTGATAGTATCATGTAACAAGACCTGAACTGATCGGGCAGTCAATCTGTACAAACTGTTTTCTCAAACACCAATCACTCGGGCAGAATCCATGCATGAGTTCTTGTGCCATGCAAGAACTTTTCCTTCAGAGAAAATAACCTTGTAGCATTTATCTCTTACTGATTAGATTATTATCTTCCTAGCTTTGACCTCATATGTCTTCCATTCAACCTTCTTTTCATTGGTTCTTGTTGTTGGTAGAGTTCCTTCTATCAATCTCAATAGGTCACTCTCTTCTAGAGTGATGTGTAATCTTGTCTTCCAGAAGCTGAATTTGCTTGATCCATCAAGCCTATCTTCCACCAAAGTTTTGTTCCTCATGGTTTACATATTCTTCACAAACCCTAACGGCTAGGCTATAAACCCTAGCATTTTTCAAGAGGAAGTCTCTAGGAGGTTCATTGGACTTTGTTGGCAGCCCAACTAGTCTCTTGTTTTATGTTTCTATTCAAATAATATTTTACATCTTGTGCTCCACTTCAGGGCAAGAGGATTCATCAAATTGATAGCTCATAGTGTACAGGTTTGTTTTCCTTTTATTTTGGTCATTCGATTTTTCATGTGAGACTTGATGTTTGTTACCCTTCTCTAAATTCATGACTAAGAAGCATGAATTTAGTT
>JASDQU010303720.1:1449-13730 GCA_032191745.1 Picea mariana | reverse complement strand
CCACCTGTTCATGTTTAAATCAACCCACTGGATGAAGTTAGGATTCCAGACCTCCTCTGTCCTTATGAACCAGACTCAGTCCCTGAGTTAGAGTGATACCTCCTAGAGCCGTTATCTCCATTTGATCACCCTTCATAAACAAATCGTGACATAAAACTGATGGGCGTTGGGCTCTACTCCTGCAAGCAATCCAGGAGTGACTTCTAACGCCAACACCTATATTGATGGATAAACTCCAATACAAAATCATGCTATCTTGGATGCTAAAGAGAATCTTGTAGCATTTTCCTTTACTATAGGGTCATTCATTGATTCTAGTTCAGTGATGCTTTATGCTTACATATTGGATCATTGATAAGGAATAAAATTGAAACTACTTAATCAATTAGGTGTACATTCTCTAGCTACATTTGTATTTAATCTAGAAATTATAGAGTGCCTCTTGTATGTAGTTATAATTCAAGAGCCTCTTAATTGTATATCTTGTTGACTAAGTTACAGCTTTTGCTCGATGAATAATTTTTTTCCTTCTATTTAAGTGTTAATACCACAAGCAAAAACGATACACAAAGCTAGACAAAGACATGGGTTCAATTGAATAACTAATGGAAACAAAAGTAAGGGTAGGTGAACTTGTTTCAAATACATTTCCATATCATTTTTGAGTTCTAGTCTCAGAGATCATGGAAATAGACTTATTTATACAATTACAATCAAGGCCTAATCATGGGTAAACCCATGGGCTGGCATCCCTTAACCCATTACATGAACCCTAAAAACCCTTTTCTCGGTCCACAAGCCCATAAAACGAGAGAGATCCCGTGATCTTAGCTCAACCTTGGCGCTCCATCTTCGACCAGCCTGTTGAAGTCCCAAACATGGTCAAACACGACCAATGTTTCCTCAAAAATTGGTCAAGGGCCAACAGGACCCCAACACTCACCTGTGACTCATCCCGAGTCACTCAGATATGGGTAGGGCTGCCTTGACTTGCTGCTTCACGAGAGCCTCCTGCTTGGCGAACTACTGAATCACTTACTCTGTAACAGGCCCTTCCAAACGTTGCTCCACTATCACAACTATTTGGTCTAGCTGTGAGCCTTGGCCTTCAATATCTTCAAAGAGCGTGCAGGCTTCGTCCTGCACCGACTGGAGTCTCTATGTCACCTCCATGACTTTTCTATGGATGGCAGTAACTTGTTGTTGGACTATGTGTTGCTTCTGTGATCGCTTCATTTTATCAACTACAATAAGAATCCTCATATGTGCTTGCACAGTGGATTCTTGTTGCTTCTCCTCCTGGAGTTGTTCTTCCATTTTCTTTAGTTATGCATCTTCTACAAGGCGATCATAGGTCTGTGCACTCCGATCACTCAGTTTCTTACACTCTAAGGCAAGTGCCTTGAATCTTTTTGCTGCACTTTTGGTGATTTATTCCCTCTGATCGCGCACTTCTTGCGGAGTGCTTGGCACTGCTTGGAGCTCTAACTCCATTATCTGTGCTTGAAGCTGTTGAATGGCTTCGACGAGATTCCCCACTTGTATCTCAGTTGACCCTGGTTCCTCCTGTGCCAAGCCTGACACAGAGTGAAGTGCTTTAGTCACTACCTCTTTGACCACAGTCTGCTCTGCGAGCAGCTGATCTTTTTCTTTCTGCATCTTCTCTTTGTCCTCCTCAAACATCACCCTAATTTCATCTTTCTCTTTCTGCGCAAATCAAAGTTTCTCTAAGACCTCCTCCTTTTCTTGCTTCACGGCTTTTGTATCTTGCTCCTTTTATTCTTGGATTCTACGAAGTCGATCCTCTATTGCATCTACTAATCTTAGTAAATGGGTGAGCTCATCCCCTAATTCTAGGATTTCCACTGAAGAAGGTGCAGTAGGTACTGCGCGGCTCGAATGGATAACTTATTGTATGTCCTTGAGCTCCTTCTCTATTATGTCATACAGTGTTTCTTGCTCTGCTTCATGTCTCTGTAGGATATCCTCTGAGGCTTATTCCACGGCTGTAATGATGAGATTGACATCGTCCACTGTGAGCACATTCTTGGACTGAGGCTTATTGGCTCTGTCTTCTTCCATATTGAGGGTTTATGTGGGGAAACCTTTCTTTTCTTTGATGTTTCAGCCTCTGTAGGGGGATCCTTCGGCGGTGTAACTTTGCCTTTATCTTGTTTTTCTCCTTCTTCCCTTCCTTCTTCTTAGTTCACTTCATCTCCTCCTCCTGCATGTGAGTCAGGCCTACTTTCTTCTGAGGCGTTGTCCTCCTCATCAGTTTCTATGTTCTGCACTTCCTCCTTTATCTTCTTTTTCTTCACGCTATCCTGTCCATCATGTTCGACCCGGGTGACCAATAGACTTCCGATGATGTCAAGGTCAGAGAGTTCTACATTTTCCACCGGTACAAGGAACTCTGTTGGCCATTCTTTGGTGATCTCTTCCATGTCTTTGTCGGTCATCTTATAATAGAACTGCAACTCCTCCTTACTTTCATCCCTACGCACAATGATGTAGATAAAGTGTCGATTTGCACAAAAAATTGTTAGCCCCCTGTATTGATGTTGTTATAACCCTATAGTTTATAGGATCAACTGGTGACTGAAATGTTATCCCTTTACTACTTTGGTTTCCAAATAATTTTCCATTCTGTAAATAATTTGAGAAAAAGAAAAAAGAGAAAAAGAAAGAAAAAGAAAAAAAAAAGAGAGAGAAAAGAAAGAAAAAGAATAAAAGAGGGCATAAAAGAAATTGAATAAATCCCAATGCAATAACAATGACTTGGTCCATATAGTTTAAGCATGACCAAGTCCTTTTAAATTGATGTTGATAGGATTAGTGAATAAGCTTGGCTAAAATGTTTAATCTTAGCCAAGCAGATTAGGTTAGCTAGTGAATAAATTTGACCAAACTGCCTAATCTTGGTCAAATAACCCTAGAATAAAGTAATTTCTTAGTCCAATAGTTTAATCTGGGCTAAATGTCATAGGTAAGTAGGTTAGAGTATAGGTTAGTTTGCTTTATCTCAATAAAACATGCATGATGATCGATGTTGAACCATATATTTGATGTTTGAAAGTTGGATGTCTAACTCCCATGGTGATAAAAATAGGGAAAGCTTGGGCAAACCCACATAAAGCACTTGTCCTAAGTTTTCGGAGAAAATATGAGTTTACGCTGACAGATTAAAGACACTGCATAGATGAACGGTGGAGGCACTGGCGCTCAGATCTATGGTCGACAAGCTTGTTTGAACCCCACCCGACCGTTCTACCTTTAACAGTGGGGGGTGGGGTTCGGAATCATGGATAACAAAGGCACGCATCTAAATGGATAAGGTGTCGGCACCCAGATCCATGGTTGAGATTTAACTCCGGACCCCCCCGACCATTCTACTTTTAACGATGTGGGGGGGTCTGGAATGGAATGGTTTTCTAGTGGGCCCCCTCCTCTAACATGGTAGGACTCCATTGCTCCAGATTCCCACCACTTACCGCAAACCATTTTTCCACTTACCACTTACCATTTTCTGACACACACCCGTCACCCATGATGTCACTTTCCACTTATTCTCCTAATAGTCACGTCTCATAACTCTGTCAGTCCATTCCCCCTGTTCACCCGTTACAATTCCTTTCACCATGGTCAGTCCCCAATCAACACCCTCCACATCACCCGGTCGTATTTTTCATTCGTTTTTACTTGCCATCTCATGCTCCAAAAGACCCATTGGCCATTTATTATAGTCTAAGCCTATTGATCTATCTCCCACGCCCAACGGGTATCCATTTTCTCAAAACTAACCCTTCTCCTTCATTCACCCATTGCTTACCTTGTCCTCGCACCAGAGAATTTTCCTTGTCTTCTCTCCGATTCATTCAGTCGTCCAAAACCACAGTCATCCCCACTAATGTTTTGTTTGAATTGCAAGTACTTTCATAGTGATGGCGCCAAAATCCAAGAAAGAAGAAACCGAGGAAAATCCTTTCCTCCCACCTCCTGTCGACCTCGACAGGATCCCATTGGTCGACAAATATCATCTAATCGTAGATACAAGGTGTGAATTTGACTTCGTGGATTTGCAATCATGGCTCAAAGACACCTCCTTAGATCAGAGTGATGAAATTGGGCTCTGGGAGTCTAACCTTCCTCTATATCATTTCCCACAGGTCCACCATTTCCCTAAATTTTCCCTCAAATGCCAGGCTCATTACCTCCCCGACCAGAGAACCATAGTCTCATCATCAGGAGAAACTTTGTTCTTCATTACACCAGAATCCATTGATCAGATGATGCAAATACCCAGAACTGAACCCACCTCTCTTTTTAATCTTGAAGTCATAACAGAGTTGTACCAGAAATTATATTTCCCTCAAAGAGCCTAGATTTTCGAGCTTTTCCTCCCACAAGATGCTTAGCTCCCCATGACAAATCCCCCATATCCTTCCTCCCTGTTCTCAGAGAAGGGAAACCAAGTCATTTCATCGCTCTGTTCTCTGCTTGGTTATTTTTCAGACCAATGGGTGGATGAACCCATATTAGGGTTTCTGTCCATTTTTTCTACAGAGGAAAGGCCCACCACTCAGTTTGACTACAGCACTTTCTTGGCGAGCAGTATTCACGAGCAGATTTCAAATTTCACCACAGAGGGCATGTTTCGGTATTCCTCCATACTAGCTTACATGTTCATTTCTTTCAAGCGTACAGGTTCTCTTTCTCAATGCAGAAAATGGACAAGAGCGGGAAGCCACGAGCGGTAACATCTTGGACTTTGCTGCTCAGACGGAATTCCATAGAGTTCAGTTTCAAACAGTTTATCGAGCATTTTTACAACCCAGTGGTGAGAATTCTTAGCGGCAGACTAGAACCAAGAATAAATGAGGAGATTCAGAGGATCTTACACCTCTCAGACCTTGCAAAAACTGGAGATTGGTATCTTTACCAAAACCACACTGAGATCAAAGTATATGGATGCGAGCTAGCTCCGTACAAACTGCCCAAGTATCTTCCTGTGAGGATATTTTCAGCGGAGTACATAAGGCAAATGATTAACTCAGAAACAATAGCTTAGAATTAAAGGGAAAATAGGGTCTTTCATCTGTAATAGCCGAGGAGACGGGGAGGAAGCAGACAGACTTTTGAAAGAAATGAAGTTCCATGTTAGTTTCCTATGGCACTATGATTTGTGTGGGATAATTTTAGAGATGAGGGTTAAGAATAAAAATGTTCCATATGTTCATACACCCAAGCCTGAGATAGAAAATTTCGCAAATCAAACAGAATGGGAGCCGAACACTCTAGTAGAGATAGAACAGGAGGACCCTTTGGTCACTATCTCATAGAAAACTACACCACAGGTTCCCAAGGAGAAAAGACCAGGGAGAGATACTTCACCTTCCATCACCGAAGTCTCGGCTGAAGATTTCCATTTACACACCAAAAGGATAAAATCCAATCATACAATTGACATGGCTGCCGAAAAGGAAACCCAATCCACTACTGCTATGGAAGGTGATCAGTCACTTCCTATCACAAGAAGCAAGCAGATTATGTCTACAATTTCATCCAATAAGTCGACGGATACCTCACTCATTGACCAGCTGAGTAAAGGAGGACTGAAGTTGAGTATTTTTGAGAAGTATGATCTGATCAAGAAAAGGAATCTGACACTGACCAGCAGTACTTATGCTCAGTTTTGTAAACAGACATCAACGGCACAACACAGATAGTTATCTGCATTCGACATAGAGAAGGGTAGAATGCACATGGATTTTCTACAAGCACAGGTGCCTGACCCGAAGTTAATCATCGATTACAAAAGGGCAACGTTTGAGTTTCATACTAGAGATGTGCACCCTACCAATCAAATGGATCTGCACAGGCAAACTGGAGAAATGGTTTTCTCCACTTTGGCAAACGCTTCTACTATGGCTACTAAATTACAGGTCTCTCTGAGCAATGTTCAGACACAGCTGAAGTTAGAGAAGATATCATCCTTTGCAAAGGATAACAGAATTAAGACATTGGAAGAATTGGTCCTCAAGATCGGGTACCACCCCTCGAATGTGAAAGCAGTTGAGGAGATGCTTAAAAAGAAAAATGTCGATATAGCATCTCCAAGGAAACATCTGAAACTGCCACCAACGGAAGATGCATAGGAAAAGGAGATAGCAGAGACAGAAGGTGAGAAGGACAAGATGCTCACGTTGATCATGGAGCAGAACGCATAATTGAAAGAGATGGAAGCAGAACTGGAAAGGTTAGGGAAGGAGAAAGAACAATCAACGCCTATGGCAGTCATTCCATTGAGCGCAGTTCCACTCACAGGAGTAAGCACAACATCTGTAGCAGAAATTTCCTCAGCAACTCCACTAATAGCTCTGTAAAATACAGTAGAACTAGCAAAATCCATGGAGGAGATGAACTTGAAAGAGACAGAAATTAACAGACTTAAAAAGGAGGTTGAGAACCTTTAGGAACTCAAGTTTTTTTACCAAACCAGTTACTCCATAGAGAAACAAACATCAGACAAGATCAAATAGGAATTGCAGCAGCTTCAAAAGCAAACAGTGGCAGGCAAAACACTTGTTGAGGCCAAAGAAAATATCTGGATGGATATCTCCAAATCCACAAATGAAATATGGCCTATGGTGCAAATCATGTTCGAGCAAAACGAACTAGTACAAAGGAGAAAGCAGGCTATCGAGAAAATAAGAGGAGAACTAGGAGACATGCCCACAGAAGCCACTGAGATCATTAAGTTCCTGAATTCAAAAACTAGGGAGGAGTTAGAGGATTTGAAGGTTGAAGACAGGATGGAAACCATCCTCAAGGTCAAGAGGGTTTTGACCAAAAGAGGACTAATGCTACAGTTGGAGGAGAAGGTCTAGACTATGGACACAGGAGTACAAATATTTTTCAGTAAAATCGAAGCTCTGCAGAAGAAAGGTCTCCCTAGTTTAAGGGTCTTAAATGACAAGTTAATGACCCTTCCTCATTATAAATAGAAGCTAGCCACAGTGGCCAAAGATAGTTCAAAATTTTTGGGAATACAGGCCATCATAACGGGCAAGGCTTTCTTAGAAACTTTGCAGCCAGACATCAGCATACAGCACGAGATCCGGTATATTTTCATCATCAAGCCAACTTTTGCCAAGTATATATAGATGGATGAAATATACCGAAGAGTACTCAAAGTCATCATTCCCAGTCATCTTCGGTGGGAAGAGATATGCAATCTGATCGAGTAGGCGATGAGGTGTCCAAGCCCTGTCAGCAATCTGGTTAGACAAATTCGTGCAAATGACTCACCAATGGTTTTCCCCAGAAATCAGCATGAAGATTGCAACACATCATCAACAGTTCCTGAATTTTTGTATCTTGTTGAGTTAGTTAGCTAAATTTAGAATCTACCACATCCTGATCTTTAATGACGGGATCGTATGTAATTTTTGATTATTAATACTTCAAACTTTGAAGTACCTAGGGTTGATCTTTACACCCTATAAGCCATAAAGATTGTAATTGTTTATCAAGAGATCTTCCAGTAATACAAAGGGATTTTCACAGGATTCTCACGTGTTGTTCATTGGTGATGTTCACTTTTCTGTGTTAAATGTTTTTCTCACTCAATCGTCATATTGTTTTCTAATCTAATATTTTAAAAGTGGAGCATGTTGCAGGATTTATCTTTGTATACCTTGTTTCCGACTTTGAAATATCTTAATGTTTATCTTTTGATATTACAGTGAAGAAATTCTTAAATGCTTCTTTACTTTAATTGATATTCTCATATTTTCTGCTATCCATCACTTTACTGCTAAAGAATCCAATGAATGCATTATCTTGCTCTGTGAAAAGATTCTTTTAGTTCATGTTCAGATCTCTATCTTTATAATACAGACCCCATAGCCCAATGGATGCATAAAGCCTTTTTCAGCCAATTTTACAAAAACAAAAAAAAAACATTCAATCTTACTTTACTTAACTAGCCTAATATATCAAAGTTAAAACATATCTAAATCATACAGAGAGATCCCTCTTTGAAGCTGGTAGGGCTAGATTCAAGTTTCGAAGTGGTTGGATAAAGTTACCTCTAGCAAATTTCTTCTACTTTGACAACTTTTGGGAATTTACAAAGTGATAATAGATGCAAAGTGTTGGGTGTCATTCGTGGAAATGCTTCAATAGCATGCTTCAGTTGTAGGTAGTAAGCATGGAACACCGCGTTCGATTTCCACTGCTTCTCCATGTCATTGGTATACCACAAGGTGGAGAAACTTGCGGCCAACGACTTCAATGGCTCAAATTCCAAGAAGGATGCTCCTTTCGGCATTTGTGAAGTGACAAATGTGATCAATACCAGTAGCCAACTAAAATGAAACTCATATCCCTTATCTTGCGCTTCGGGGCAATCCTTCTCCAACTCGTTGATGAGGTATCTCCCCTAGTTCATTTTTATGCCTTCTATGCACTTCCCTGCGAGGTCTACTACAAATCCAGTAACCTGTGTCAGATGGTTCTTTCTAATGAGCTTTCCAGCGATATGCTAACAAGCTAGGTGCACTGCCCCATCTTGGATGGAAGCTACCTTGTAGCCTCACTTTCCCTTCTCTACATCGTCATAGGCTTCCTTTATGCGTTGTGCTAGGGAGTGATCTAAAGTCTTCCTTGGGTAGAACTGGCGAGGGTCTGGTCCCTACATGCTCAGTTCTGTGATGAGGTGGATCAGCGTCGGACCCACAGTGACGCGCCTATCGATCCAAAGATACCCTCCATGGTAGCACGACATGAGGAATTTAACGCAAGCGTTAACCTTTTGATGTCAACCGAAGTGGGGGGATCTTCATTACATTCAAGATCATGGATTGTGCAACCTCTTTTATCCATGGCTGGGAGACTATGCCCGGCTCCTTCCCAGTCGTCTTCATTAAATACCTATGCAATGCGAGCATCACATAGTTCTTCCTATCTCCGAGGTTGAAGTCGTTGTTCTTCAAAGATGGAATGTGTCCTCACTAGTGTCCAACTACACGTATCCCCTTCGCGATGTACGCAGTGATCAACGTGTACTCGAAATCCCGTGGGATGTTTTCGCGATTAACCACGCTAGCCATAGGCGGGATGTAATCCGACAAGACTAACATGATCTGCTTCGCGTTAGTCATATCGTCGTGGTTCTTGCTTCGCTTCTCAACAGTGCGGCTAGAACGTCATCCATTAAATGGGCATGCTTGCAATCCGCCAGTCGACAATGCCTGTATTCCCACAGACATGACTCTCTCAGTCATGAGGTCTACAAGTATTTCCTCCACAGACTTCTCTAATGCACTATGTTCTCCCAACATTCACACTTGTAATAAAATAAATCAGGTAGGCGAACGGATAAGAAAGGTAATCAAATGCATGGTGAGGTCTAGAAAGCACAACGCGATATGTAATCGATTCTCTGTTAGCTCGGATATCACGGTTTGCAAAAAGTGGTCTCGACACAACGTCCGACGGGTTAAATAAGAAACGTCGTAACAGATTCCTCCAACGGGTAGGAACGCCTCAATCAATACGAATCTGTCTGTTATGGCATGGTCTCAACGGTCCAACGACGGTCTTTCTGGTAATAACTATGTTTCTATCCATTCTGGAGCGTTATTCTAATGGTCGGGGCACCTCCAATGGTCATATAGCTTCGTCATGGAGAAGTCCCATTCTGTGTTGTTTTGTTATTCCCCCAAGGTTCGAGTTCTGCAGATCTGCCTCCTACGAAGTCTTTTCTGGAATTTCCCATAGTTTTTTTAACTTGGCTTTCCTCTTATTAAGCTTCCTTGCTTTCTTTCTTGTGATCTGAGTCTCTGGATTCCTCTTTCCATTCCTATTCTTATATGTTCTTAGTATAGTGACTTCGCGTTGTTGATGTTCTCTTAAAGGGTCCAAATATAATACCTCTTTGCTTACTAGGTCCTGGGTGGACATACTTTTTTCTTGCATGGATAGGGCCTTCAACCCTTATTGCACTCTTTCCAAGTTGACATCTACTTCTCTTTCATTTTGTTTCTTTGACTCAACTTATCGTTCTTTTATCAGTCGATCTATCCTTCGAGCTATGAAATCCCTTAGTTCTTTCTTTTTATTTTCTATGGCTTCCTCCTCTGTTTTCCTTCTGATCTGATCCTTCTCAATCCAAGTCTTTCCTAATAAAAGTGGAAAAGGGGTTATGTTCTCAACAAACCTAATAACTTCAAATTCTTCTTCAGTCGTAGTTCCATGAGCAATCATAAGTATGTTAGTAACTCTTCCACATAGGGTTAGAATCTTTCCTTTAAACAAGCCTATCCTTCCCAATGATGGTATCATAGCAGGCTTTCCCAAAATTTCCCAAGTGTTTTCTGGCATAATATTCACATGTGTTTCTTCATCTAATACACAATCTATGTCGTAGTCTTCTATCCTTGTGTTAAGGTCCTAACCCACACATAGGTAGATCAATGTATTCGGATGTAATAAAGGTCAATATTAATAAGGCCTTTCAATAAAATAGAATAAGGCGGATGTAAGAAGACCTAATAGAAGCTTCCGCTTCTAGGAGGATCTTCCTTTAGATGCTTCTCTTAATAGACATATTTAGTATACATAAGAGGCGAAGGTATGAGAACCCTAGCTTGGAGATTATTGTAATAGAGTGCTGCTCTACTGGAGGTTTCCCCCTCGAAGAGGCCTGTGAACATTGCTATCTGAATCAAAGTGTTATTTCTGCTGTTATTTCGTATATCATTTCTATGTATGGTGAAGATTATGCTGGATATTTTACTGTCATTCTGTCATTTCTAGTATTTCATTTCTGTTCTGCATATTTTATATAACTGGTATCTTGCAAGTGGTATCAGAGCACTTTCCTTGGCAGAAATTGTGGGTATTTTTTTTTTCTTCAGGGTAGAGACGTATTCCGGCGTCTTTAAGCCACATAGATCTGTCATTATGCGCATAAACCCGCGGTTGAGGGATTCATACACGCAGGAAATACAAGTGGTTCTTAAGTGCACATCTGTTGACCACCCTTGTAACCCTTGTTGGTACCCCTTCGAGTGGTAGCGCATCAGATAGCACCTGTGTACGGATCGGCCTAGATTTCTTGAAGCCCTCTTTAGATAAACCTATCAGCCGCCGGACTGCTATAGTGTCACTGAGAACAGCACTCGGGAAGATACTCTCTAGTACCTGGGTAGTCGGGTAGTACGGCTAAGGGTACGGTCTATCCTCCTTAGTTAGTGCCCTGAGATATTGGGCTGAGTACTACTATTGGACCCCGCACATATATCAGAGAGCTATAGCACAGGGCAAACCCTTATCTGTAGAACCCTGCAATACCTAACCCTTGGGGAACATAAACAAATTAAACCAGNATTGGACCCCGCACATATATCAGAGAGCTATAGCACAGGGCAAACCCTTATCTGTAGAACCCTGGAATACCTAACCCTTGGGGAACATAAACAAATTAAACCAGCGAGATCTATTGACGCGCATCTGTGTTTGCGTTGCTAAGTAAATACTCTATGGTTCAGAATTTGGGGATTTCAGCACTGCAGCATTCTTCAGACCAAAGTATAGCCCCGCAGCTATTAAAAAAAAAAAAGTCTAGAAAATTTTTCAACATTATTTGAGACCTATTCCATTAGACTCATCTCTTCCCCCTTGTCACATTCATCCATATCATTTTTCGGCAAAAATTTCTGACCCCGCCCGCTCCCATTTTTTCACCATTATTTGAAACCTATTCCATTAGACTCATCTCTTCCCCCTTGTCACATTCATCCATATCATTTTTCTGCAAAAATTTCTAACCCCGCCCGCTCCCTTTCCAGTTCACCCATCATCATGGCCCATACCCGTAGCCAAGAACTAGACTCTCACATCAACACCTTGGAATCTAGTTTCCTTAAGACCCAACAAGAAGTGCAACAACTTAGTGCTACTATTGTCTCTCGTGATGCCTCCATAAATGCCTCCATAACTGCATCTGTAAATGTAGCCGTGTAGTCCGCAATGGCGGAAGTCAAAAATGAACTTGAATCTATCGTTGTATCACTCTGCACCAAACTCAAAATCCCTCTCGATGACTCTTTTCCTGATGCACATAAAAAGACTAAAGGTGAAACTTCTTCCCATTCCTTTCAACCCCATCACTTTCAAAGGGACATACGCCTTCCGCGGGTGGATGTAACCAAATTTGATGGCTCAGACCCCACTGGTTGGGTCACACAAATGGAACATTATTTCTCTCTCTACAA
>JASDQU010303714.1:0-13731 GCA_032191745.1 Picea mariana | reverse complement strand
AATAAGGTTCACTATGGTAGTTAGATATAATAAATGGGTAGTTAGATATAATAAATGTAAGAGGACTTCTTAGAAGGTTCTACTTCTAGAAGATTCCTCCTCTAGAATGTTCTTAGGTGATGGTAGCACTATATAAAGAGGTTCAAGCAATGTAATGGGACATGAAGAGAAGTATTGTATTTGGAGCTGAAGCTCATTAGGAGGAATCCCCCTTGAAGAGGCAAGTGAACATGAGAGGATCCCTTCCATAATATGATCCATTGTATGATGTTGCCCTACCTCAAGGGTTTGATAGTAATAAAGGAGATTTTTCATATTGTTCTTGTATATTTGTTGTGGTGCTTTTGTATTTAGTCTTTGGTGCTTAACAAACTGTCCATACCCAGGCATAAACTTGCTGGTCTATGGCTGACATAGCTCTTTGCAGAACATCATACATATAAACTTAAACAACTAATATGCATTCTACTAATACACAAATTAATGCGGAAATCAAAGAAATCTGCTACAACAACTTAGATAGGTAATATTATAAATATCATGGCATGTACATAATACACAACATAAAAATTAACATAGAGATGGTATTTATCTTTTTATGAAAGTCACCAACTGCGTGCAGACCTTCCACGAACCTCCCATCCTTAAACCATGCTGCTCCAAGCTATCAGCAGTGGGTCACCCCTGAGCTGGAACTAAACTCCACCCAGGGTAAAGGGAATCTTAGGCTAGGATGATACTACGGAAATCTCCACAATGCAACATGAAGGATTCCCTCCCAGGAGCCTACTTACACCCACCACTCACAGGCTCTCATTCCCAACATGCATGTCCCACCCCAGGAATATACACCTTCATTGTTCCACAGTCCATCGACTGCTCCACTTCCCTTCTAGAGCTTCAACAATAATCCAGATCAAGAATTCTCAAAGCTCTGTAGCTGCTGCTGGACTCCTTCCAGGAGAAATCACTTCCCCAACAATCTCTCTCACCTGCAGAGAGTTTCTCACAGGACTGACAACCTGCTTCTTCAATCCACGGGCTTGACAAACCACCTCTTCAAAACCATAGGCCTAACAACCTGCTTCTTTTTTCCAGCTCCTAATTCAAACAAGTAACCACATTAGAGAAATCGGGTATGGGTTCTGATAATGACATCAAGCCACACCAATCCAGAGAAAAACATGGGTAGAAACAACAAAATGGCTAGGGCACAATATGGCTCATGCACTGCACAGTCGTGTTGTGACTCTCAGGAAAAATGAGTTAGCTTTATGGGTTTGTAGGTTTCAGAGGTTGCAGAGGTCCATGATGGAGGAAATGGTTGGCTGCGTGAATGCTCAATCCGAGTGCACGCGTGAATGCGAGGAAATGGCAACATGGAGGTGTTGTCTTTCATCTTCTTCATGTATTCTATTACATTATAGTCTAGGGAATGTGTGTTTGGGTTGCTCACTGTTTGGATTGATTTCGGCTCACATGTTTTTCTATTGTTTACTATTGTGTTAAGTTTGGTGTTGTTCCCAACTGAGTTAGATGTACTCAGTTTGTCTGTGTTGGCTGGGACAATTTCTCCTAATTTTCCATTATTTTTCCTCTAGGTTAGGTCATTTTTTGTTGGGGTAGAAGGGAGAGGAGTAATATTCCTGAGAGGGATCTTGTCGTCTTTGGAAGAAGGGATATTAAGAGATGGAAATTTTCTACGTAAATTGTAATTCCTTTGAGTAACAACCTTGGTTACTAGTGTATCTTCTACAAAGATCTCTTCTATCTCCTCATCATCCGAGTTTAGACACCAGTCCCAAAAAGGCATAGAGGACTTTGGAGGAACCTCTTCAGTAGTATCCGTTTGAGCTTCTACAGGGTGTTTATTGCTTAAAATCTGCAGATCCAACAACCGGTTGATCACTAGGGTCATGAAGTTAGCCCACTAAGGGCAAGTTCATTCAGGGTGATTTTGTTAGTGATAAGAGTAGAAATTATCATTGATGAAGCTGTCTAAGTTTAAAGCCATCTGAGAGGGTTTGGGTGGTCTTGGTGGATTGTCTTGTCTCTTAAAGAATGGGCAAAAGGTTCAAGGCTTTGATAATCCTTCGCCAACATTCTTCTTGATATCTACAACTTTATTTTGATAACATTTTAACTAATTTCACCACATTGTCAATATCTTTTGGCTCCCTTTCAGGTGGGTTTGCTAGCAACAAAGGTTTCTTTCCAGCTGATTTGATTTCCTTAGGATGTGAGTGATGATCATAAGAGGATAATTCTGTTTCCACCATTTCAGCTTCATCGAAATTAAGGGCCAAAGTTTTCTTATTAGCCCGTTTGACAAACATACCCATAGAAGGGATCAAGGATGCCATATAATATTCAATGGCTAAGGATTGAGAAGGAGCTGTATCATTAGTGAACTTAGTTAAGACATTGAGAAATATCTGGTTGAAATATTTTACTTTTTTTCTTTTATCCATCTTAATGGCTCCTAACTCCTTATACAAAGATGCAATTATTTTTCTTTCCCTGAATTTTCTGATAAAAACCCTCTCAAAATTGTCCCAACTGGTTATAGAACTAGGTGATAGACTGAAATACCATGTAGATGCTCTACCCGAGAAGGTGTAAGGAAATAGTCTACAGACCATGTCTTCATGCTGGACATTCAACATGTGAGTAGCTAGAAAGAAGTTGTTTAAATGGTCTCCTGGCGACCCAGATATTTCTGGATCGAATTTGGGAAGGATATTGTTTGATTTCCTAGGCATTTCATGTAAGGGTCCAACCAAATTTAAGGCACCTTGAGACATCCACTAGAGAACCATTATCCTTTGATATCTATGTTCACCCATGATATGTTCTAAATTAATTTCTAGGTTTTCACTTTCAAGGTTATCCTCGGGTTCGATAAGGGTACGTTTTACTCGACTCAAGGGTACTTAGACTTTTTGTAAAGCAGTTTCAATAAGATCATCTACAAAGTCAACACATATATCATGATGTGTATTAGGTCTTTGCACATAGGTTTCTTTCCTTCTCAGAATTTCAGAGGCTATTGGAAACTTACCCAGTAGCTTTGCGTAAGCACGTGTAATATGATAGGTTTCAGAGAACCCTTCTTGTGGTACTCGGAACCAAGTCTCTGAATATGTTTCAGGACCACCCGAGGCACTTCCGAAATTGGGATTCTAGTCTTCGTAGGTAATTTATTGTTCATAATCAATATGAGGGAACAAAGCAGGATTAGGGTTATTTTTTGAAAATTGATTTCGATTGTGCAGCTCGTTTATGTAATCCATAAAAATGACCCTCCTTCTATTGTCAATTCTGTTGATGGGAAAAAATTCACCCAACAATAGTAATGGTTCTTCCCGAGATGTGGTCCCAACTAGACTATGCACTGTTTGGTTTAGGAGAACCATCCAAAATTTGGCCCAACTTCCATTGCTATTGTTTGGTTTTTACCGGTTACAATTCGGTCTACCGATGAAGATGGATGATGAATGGTTATGTAATGAAAAGATTCATATGAAGACTATGTATTAAAATAAAACTAATCTATTGATAATCTATCCTACCCTATCCTAGCTAGGATCTCACTAAGGTGATTGGTTAGCTATAAATGAAACCAAACCCTGCATAAAACCCCCACTCAGGTAGCTAAAATAAAGGTGCAAGGTCATAAACATGTGCATACATACATATAACTAGAATAGTCTAAATTGTATTTCTACATACGTTAACATCTCAAAAATCTTAGGACTTAAAGATATTTGAAAGAGCAATCAAAACTATAGAATAACATAGAATACATAAGATCAGTCTATAAGTAAACAAACATTCTTATAGTCCATGTGGCTAGCATACATCCCACTTGAAATGGTTCGCAATAAAGAACTTCAAACATAAATTCTTCTTTCTTGCAAAAACTGGCCATGAGGGCTTCTCAATATTCATTAATAGAGTATAATTCCTTGAATCAGTTCTAGAGTCTATATAGTGCTTGAAGAGCCCCATGCAAAATTGGAATCATCCCTCTTTTATACAATAATTTGTAACTGATGAGTGACTCTTTGTATTCCTCTCAAAGAAGTTGTTACAAAACTATTCAGTTTCCTTTTTTCTAGTGACAAGTGCACAATAAAGACAAAATTGAAGTTGGTTGAGAAAAATAAAAAATAAGAGATAGATAATAGCAGTTTTTGATTGCTATGATTTTCTTTATTCAATAACTCTTATCCCTGACCTATGCTATCCACACCTTTAGCTGATCATACAAAGATCTGATTCTACGATAAGCTAGTTCTTCCAGTGCTGGATTATGCATATCTATGCTATCTTCGAGGTTGCTCATATCTTTTAACAATGTTTCCATGAAAGATTGTATCATGGTATGTAATTTGACAGGTTGTAGGAGATGCTGTTCTATCATATTGGTAGTAATTATGGTGGTTGTTCAAACAACTAATCTTTTATGATTTATACTATCTTGCACCTTGTCTACCAGTTCTTCCATGACCATATTTTTACCAAGCTCATCTAATTGAGGTAGTCGACTGTCTTTAATTAAATCATGCGCAACCATGTGTATTTTCGAGCATACTCCCATTGATTTGGTGACCTCTTTATCTTCTCTTTGCCTGACTTGTTGGCAATGGTCTAATGAATACATATCTACCTTTCTTTATGAGGTTGATGGTCTATATAGCTCAACTGGTGCATCATGATTCTCTACAATCCATTTTTCAATATCACTTATGCCTTCTCAGATCACGTTGAATTGTGGCAACTACTTTTTGGAAGAGGTGTAAGTGAGCATACATATCTATGATGGCATATTCCAGTTCTTTCCTAACTTTATCATCACTAGCTTTGAAATTATGCATACTGCTTTCATCAAATTTACTCGTTGGAGTCTTTCCTCCAGTTCCCTGATTCTTTCCTCTTTCTCTTGATTTTGTTGGCACAACCTTCTAATATTGTATTCATTGGCATTCATGAATGAGGTTCCAGCTGTAGCAGTAGCTATGGAATTTTCCCTAACATCCCCTGTTATGGGAACTTGTGTAAGGACCAAGATTGGCATCCCTTGAGTTGTTGGCACTTTCTTTATTTTTTCTTACATGATCTCCCCAGTCTTGCTGTCATAAGTGAAGCTTCTCAATTTTGGGACCTCACTTGGCTGAAATGGAACCCAAAACCCCAGTCCTAGACTGTTGAATGGTGCCTCTGTGCTGGTGTATTTTTTTGACACTTCTGGGATATCGGTATCCATTGGTCGAGTCTCATCATTTCTTATCTCTACATCTTTCCTCTGCCTTTATTCTTCAACTATCTTATCAGCTGCCTCCTTGGCTGCCTTTTCTTCTGCCTCTTTCCACTCGATCTCCTTTTGTGCTACTACTTTTTCTTCTGCCTCAACCTTGTCTTTATCTACTTCAAACTTTCACTTTTTATTGGCAACATCATTCTTTTTCTCGTGAACTTTTTCTTTACATCTTATTTTATTATCTGCTGGTGTTTCTTCTTCTCCTTCTGTCAATCCTGAGTGTATAGAGGCAGAGGTGGGAGATGGTCTTTCTAATGCTCCTTCTGCTATTTTTTTCTGGGATGCTTCTTTTTCTCTTTCTTCGTCTATAATCCTCCCTATAGCATGACCTCATCTTCATAAGATAACATCATATTATGTTCATGCATTTTGATACACTTCTTCATCCCATATTTCCGTCCTGTATTCATAAGGCAATCCTACTTTATTGAAATGGTCTTTTACGACTCCTTTAGGGTCATGTCTTCTAAATATTTCCTCTCCAAAATGATATGAGAGAAAGATATTTACTTCATCTAGTGCTTTCTTGGTGTTGGAGAATTAGTAGAGCCCAATATATAGTGAAAGTGGTGGACATATTACTTTCTTTCCCCGGTAGAGAATTCCTCCTACCCATATATTATTGTCTGATATTCTACTTCCCGGAGTACTAGTTTATTTGGTACAAACCGAGGGAGGAGATGGGGGGTTTAATGGCATTGTACACTCTGATATAGGTACCATGCTCCATAAGGTACCAATCCCCAATCCTCTTTATGACTGTGATTGCTTTGTTAGTCATACATGGGGTTGTCATGTAGAATGTAAGTTCATACAGAGTGTAACACCCCAGGTTTTGAACCCCCATTTTAAATAATGTATTGTTACAATGATGAGAGGCCAGCGTGCCAAAACAATTATTAAAAGGCCAGTGCTCCCAAGACATGTAATGTTTTCCATTATTATTAATAATAAATACATGGCTGGCTGTTAGACAAACAAGGACTAGAGTTATAGGGGGATATGATTCCACAAGAGAGGGGGGCTTGAGGGGCTAAGTGTTTATTCCTATGTTAATTACCCTTTTGCCTAAGGGAGGGGATTGATTACGTGAGATTCTTGGGGAAGTCCAGGAGGTTCTTGATTCCCCACGAAGTTACTTAAACCCACCTCTGGTCTGATGGCCGGGTTCGACGGATGGCTTGTTCACTAATTTCCTGTACATCCATTCATTTCCGTCATGTACTTTCATGCACTCACTTACCCATTCATTGATCCATCCTCATCCCTGTTTGGCTTGGGAAAGGGGAACCAAACTGCTGAGGAATTAGACATGGTATGGTGGGCTATAGTGGTCATCTGTGTGATCCAGCCATGACTGGAGGCCTGCATGTCTGAGATGCATTGGCCTGTGCCCTGTTTTTCTCACAACTGCGAGTCCTGAGAGTTCCAACATTGAGATTTTGGACCAGCTGTGCTGGAGGCCCTAGAAAAAGGAGAAGGACTACCTCAGGGACTGTGTGGTAGAGAAGGGTGGAGGTCCGTTCTCTTGGGATGGTACAGGCTGGGTGGAAGAGAGCTGGGTACTTGGATTGTTATCGGTGCTGGGAAACCTGTGAGAGCTGACTGGTTTGGGAACCCAAGTACACTCTGGAACTGTCCTTGTGGATTCATAGCTCTGGCTCATGGGTGACACTGTTGTTGATATTTGGAGCAATGGTGTCTACGGTTGGGTGGAATGTCCTTGGTCTACAACTAGTTGGTGTTGCCTTTTTATAAAGATAAGTGATCTCTGTTGTGATATTATTATCTGTGTATGAATGTATTTCGCTGTGTATTTTAATTATCGTTTAACCAAATCTTAGATTATGCATACTTGCTGGATATTGCTATGCGTGTCGTTAAAGTATTTTCTTTTATGCATCCTTAAAATTTAAAAAGGTGTCGACAAGAGAAAGAAGTCCAAGGTCGGGCTTGAAGGTAGCGTACCCCGACTTGTGGGTGGCTGGGTATGTTACATTTTGGTATCAAAGCTTCTAGTTGAAACACCAAGCCGGTATGAGCCGGGTCTGTTGGTCAGAGTCTCATGGTCAAGATCCAACTCTGACCGTGAAGTTGAAAAACTCAGGAGGAATGGCATTGCAGAATCTACGCATGAGTTAGATCATCAAAGATCTGTTGTAAGGGGTTCGAAGGATCATGACCGTCCCCCTTCGAATTCGGGAGCGATCGCCACTGTAGGATCAGGAGAGATCCAGGATCGTTGGATCAAACAACAGGTGAATAAGGGTCGTTTGATGAAAAGGAAGAAATGGCTAAGGCCACAACCGTTAGATCGCATTGGAGAGTGAGATGAACATACAGGAGGCATTGCGGGGAACCAAGTTGCACGGGAGATAATTTCCCAAGGTGGTCCCGCAATCCAAACCACGATTTCACCGAGGGGTTACATGTCAGTGTCAGGAGAATTGCGGGGTGAAAAGCGGGTTACTCCAAACTGCCAATGCGTGCCCCCACAAACTGAAAGGCATGTAGTGATGTGACATGTTAGTACTCGAGCGACGAACCTCCGAAGATAAGAAGTAGTCAGGGACCGTTGATCTGTAGGAGGACACGCGTCAACCGATCATGTGCTCCAGGTGAAAGCACTTCAGGAAAAGGTGAGCAAGGAGAAGTTGAGAATTGAGATTTTCGAACCCCGGATATCCGAAGTGAATTGCAACCGTTTGATCCAGGATGACACGCGGCATAAATCCACGCGCTTCGAGGAAAAGAAAAGGTTGAGAGTTGAGTTCTCTGAAATCCGGAGACCCGAAGAAATCATAGCTGTCAATCCATGGGAGACACACTTCAACAGATCACGAGATTTGGATAAAAACATTTCAGAAAAAGTTGAAGTTTGAGTTTTCCGAAGTCCAAAGGACCAAAGCAATTGCAGCCATTGTTCCTTGCAGTGATAAATTCCGAAGTCTTGAAGTCCGGGGTTAATATGGGTTGTCCGATAAGGGAGAAACATGGCGACAGTTTGGTCGGTTCGGGAAATCGGAGTTCGGGAGAATTGGAAGTGTGCTAGTGTGGAAACTCCTGAAGTCGTGAAGCTCGAAGAGCCGAAGGGGTGGGGCATGATGACGTCACCAGGAGGTGATGTGGACCCCATAATTTCCGAAGTGACATGGCTTGCGGATGTCACCAGGGATGACGTGGACACATGGGATATGCGCCACATGTCAGTAAGTTTTGAGCATGTAGATGATTGAAATGTCAGCTAGGACGTGACATGTGTCACCCGCTTGATTGGACCATGTGTCCGCTTCCAATATTTTTCCACGTGGCAACAGATCATGTAGTCTAGAGACTAGGCACTCCAGTGGGGAAATATGTGATAGGTTGCGTTGGTTCGAAAGCTCCTGAAGGCCATAGTACATATCAACCATTGATTCCAGAAGACACATGTCGAAGGATCATCGACTTCGGGTGAAGGTATTCTGAGAGAAAGTGCAGGAGGAAAGTTTGAAACTTCTGAAGCTAGAAGAGATGAAGCAATTCACAGCCGTTGATCCATGGGAGGACACCCATTGATAGATCATGAAATCCAGGTAAAAGAATTCTAGAAGGAGGCAAGCGAGGAAAGTTGAGATTCCAGAAGCACAGAGTCCCAAAGTGGATCTCGATCGTTGATCGTGAAAGAGGACGAGGACCGTTGATCCGGTCCTGGTTGAAAGTTCCGAAGTCTCGAAGCTCTGGACAAACGCTTTTTTAGCTAAGCGCAGGGTCATGACCATGGTCATATGTAGATTGAGAGCTGAGGGAAGGAGGTCTAAGGGCCGAATTGGTGGTCTTCGAGACAAAAAAGTGCTAAGGAGTACCTCTCAGAGCATTTCTATGACAAAAAAATGCAAGAGTTATTTGAAATCATATTGGGAAGCATGACTATGGTAGAGTACAAGAAGAAGTTCTTGGGATTGTTAAAGTATGTTGGGTTCATTGGTGATGAGAAAGTGAAAATAATAAGTGGACTGCTAGTTTATAAGGAAAAGATCAAGTATGATGAGCCCAAGACCTTGACTGAAGCCATCGAGAAGGCTAAATACATGTATGAGCAAGGCCAGGGAAGAGAATCTCTCCAGAAATATTGGAAGGAAAAGAAAAATGAGAAGTCCGATCAGAGGAGGAAAGGATTCAAACCTTCCTTCAATAGGAATGAGCCTAATAGAAATCATCAAGATCAGTATGCTAAGGGAGATTTCAAGAAGGAAGATTTCTTGGGAAAAAGGGGAAGACCGCCAATCCAATGTTGGGGATGAAAGGAAGATCACATGTACAAGGATTGCCCACACATAAAGGACATAGTGAAGACTGTGTACAACATCCAAGAAGATATAACAGTAGAAGATATGGGAATAATCTATGCATCTTTAAATGATCGAAAAGCAGAGTACTAGTCCAATATGATCGAGGTGGAAGGTAAGATCATAAATCAACCTGTTGCTATTTTGATTGATTCATGAGCAAGTCATTGTTACATTGATCCTAAGATAGTGGATAGATTACATTTGGATAAAAGTAAACTTGGAAAAGCAATTTTTGTTCAGTTATCCGCTGGAACCAAAAGAAGAATCCATGATATGGTCAGAAGTTGTTCCATAAGTATTAATGGTGTGAATACTAGTATTGATCTAAATATCATAGCATTGGGGTCTTATGATATTCTGATTGGAATGGATTGGTTGGACACACATCATGTTGTCCTAGATTGTCATAACAAGACATTTACATGTCTTGATGGAAATGGAAAACACAACACTGTGAAAGGAGTCCCAAGAACCATCTCTATAAGGGAGATTTCGGCCTTACAACTGAAAAGATGTTTTAGGAAAGGATGTCAACTATATGCAGCTCATGTGGAAGAGCCAGATAATACAAAGGGGCCAAGCCTCAAATATTTCTCGGTACTACAGGAATTTGAGGATGTATTCCAAGAAATAACCAGATTGCCACCAAGAAGGGAGATAGATTTATCAATTGATTTAGTGCCAGGAGCTGCCCTAATGTCAAAAACACCTTACGGAATGAGCACACCAGAGTTAAAAGAATTACAAATGCAGTTGGAGGAATTGTTGAAGAAAGGGTACATACGTCCAAGTGTTTCACCTTGGGGAGCACCAATACTTTTTGTCAAGAGGAAGGATGGAACCTTGAGGTTGTGTATTGACTTATGACAGCGGAACAAGTACACTATAAAGAACAAGTATCCTCTACCCCAAATTGATGACCTCTTTGATCAGCTAAGAGGAGAAAAGATATGCTCAAAGATTGACCCGAGGGCAGGATACCATCAGGTAAGAATCAATGAAGAAGACATTCATAAGATAACCTTTAGGACCAGGTATGGGCATTATGAGTTTGTAGTGGTGCCATTTGGACTGACCAATGCACCAACTGTCTTCATGTGCTTAATGAATGGCATATTTAGGAATTATTTGGATAAGTTTGTCATAGTAATCCTGGATGACATACTTATCTATTATAAGTCTGAAGAGGAGCATGAATATCACTTAAGACTGGTGTTGCAAGTACTAAGAGAACATCAGTTGTATGCCAAGTTGAGTAAGTTTTCTTTTTATCAAAAACAAATCCATTACTTGGGACACATTATTTCAGAGTGGGGCATAACAGTAGATCCAGAGAAGATCGAAGCCATTAAAGGATGGCCAACACCCATAAATGTGTCAGACTTCAGATCTTTTATGGGATTAGCTGGCTACTATAGAAGGTTCATAGTAGGGTTCTCTAAGATTGCTCATCCCATCACTTCTTTGCAAAAGAAGGGAACTAAATTTGAATGGACACTCAAGTGTGAAAACAACTTTAATCTGTTGAAGGAATTACTTACTAGTGCACCTGTGTTAAATATTGCCGACCAAAATGAAATTTTTGTGGTATGTATAGATGCATGTAAGGAAGGACTTTGGGGAGTCCTCACACAAAATGGACATGTTATTGGATATGAGTCCATAAATCTTAAGGAACATGAGAGGAACTATGCCACGCATGACTTGGAACTTGCTTCCATTGTTCATGCCTTGAGGATGTGGAGGTATTATCTCATGGGGAAGAAATTCAAATTAAGGATAGACCACATTGGCCTGAAGTATCTTTCTAAACAACCAACATTGAATGCCAGGAAAACAAGATAGTTGGAATTTTTAAGTGAATATGAATTTGATATCAAGCATATCAAGGGAAAGGAGAATAACGTTGCCGATGCACTTAGTAGAAGAGTGCATCTCATGCATACTACTGCTGTCAGTATGCATCAATTAGACTTGAAGAGCAGAATTTTAGATGGTCTTGTTACAGACCAACATTACCTATAGGTAAAGGAAAGATTACAGCAAGGAGAAGCACAACATAAAATAAAGGAGTATGAGATAAAGGAAGATAGATTACTCATGCATAAGAATAGAATCTATGTTCCTAGTTCTGGAGGATTGAGGAATTTGGTACTGAAGGAAATACATGATGTTCCTTATGCTGGACATTCTGGTTACCAGAAAACAATTACATCAGTAAGAAGCCAGTTCTTTTGGCCGGGAATGAAGAAGGATGTTGCTGATTTCATTGCTCGATGTATGGAATGTCAGAAGGTGAAGGTTGAGCATAGGCACCCAATAGGTTTGCTGCAACCATTTTCAATTCCAGAGAAGAAATGGGAAGTGATTGTTGATATTATGGTAGCTACGGGAGGTATTTACCTTCACGTGTAAACCTGACGAGAATAGAATATTTCGGGAAGCAAGAAGAAACCCTGATTAGTTGGATAATAACCCTAGAAGATAAGTCGGCTCAAGAGGATAACTTGTATTAGTTTATTAGCCTCCAAGAGAAGAATTCGGCTAAAGAAAATATTATATACTAAGTAAATAGGCACCCAGAATGAGAAGTCGGCCCAGGCAGTTTGCCAGATTTAGTATAAATACAGGAAGCCAGTCTTCATTCTGGCAGGCATTCTCAAAATTGTAGAAGCAACACATGTGTGCATTGCAGTTGGAGGAGAGTTGCCATTGCAGCTGCTGTAGCTAGTATATTTTGGTTTTGGCTTGGAATCTCTCTTGGTTATGGTTTGGACTCTCTGATCAACTCTTGCTTGGTGAGCTATCTTTGGAGAAAGGTGCGCCACCCTTTGTTTGGCTATCTAGCCTAGGGTTTTCTTCCAGAATGATTCTCTGTCAAGGTTAATATGCTTGGGGGTGGCTTCGGCCTATGGTTGGGTGACAATAGTGATATTGTCTATTGTTAAACGAGCACATCCATCATATTCTAACAGTGATCACCATGGATTTTATCACAGGATTACCCAGAATGAATAAGAAACATGATTCAATCATGGCGGTGGTTGACAAATTAAAAAAGGCTGCTCATTTTGTGCCTGTGAAGACAATGCATACATCGGCTAATATTGTAGAAATTTTCATGAAGGAAATTGCTAGGTTGCATGGGATACCTAGGACAATTGTCTCGGACAAAGATACAAAGTTTACCTCCAATTTCTGGAGGGGATTGTTTAAAGGATTTGACACAAATATAAACTTTAGCACAACATATCATCCCCAGACAGATGGGAAAACAGCGAGAGTCAACTGAATAATTGAAGATATGTTGAGAATGTATGTGATGGATAAGCCATCCAAGTGGGAAGATTACTTACACTTGGTTGAGATTGCATATAATAATGGGTATCAAGCTTCATTAAGAATGAGCCCATTTGAAGCCTTGTATAGTAGGAAATGCGACACTCCACTAAGCTGGGACAACCCAACAGATAGAGTGCTACTTGGGCCGGAGTTGCTCAAGGACATGGAAGACCAGGTGGTCAAGATCAAGCAGAATTTAAAGGCAGCTTAGGATAGACATAAATTTTATGCAGACAAGAACAAGACAACTAGAGAATTTAAAGTAGGGGAGCATGTACTTTTGAAAGTGAAGCCCAAGAAAATCTTATTGAAATTGGGTAGTTGTACAAAGCTGGCAGCCATATTCTGTGGTCCATTTGAAATATTGGATAGAATAGGGCCAGTTTCATACATACTTGCATTGCCTGCTTCCATGAATGTGTATAATGTATTTCATCTATCTTTACTAAATAAATATGTACATGACCCTAACCATGTTATTGATTGGCATCTGATTCAGGTAGAGACGGAGGGAGACTTTCAGGTTCAACCAGTACGACTATTGGACAGAAAGGTAAAAATGCTTCAAAATCGAGTTATAGAGATGGTAAAAGTTCAGTGGACCTGCTACAGTCCTGAAGATGCTACTTGGGAGCATGAATATGCCATGCGAGCAGAGTACCTGCATATTTTTGAATAAATTTGAGATTTTTATCTCTATTTTGTATATGCACCGAGGACAGTGCCAAAATAAGG
>JASDQU010303713.1:1324-13731 GCA_032191745.1 Picea mariana | reverse complement strand
GGAATACTATGATCCTGTAGATAATATTACTCAATGTATTCTCTGAAACTCCTCCAAGTTTCACTCCTTGAATCCTCCCTGAAAATGAGTTATAGAGAAAATGGTAGACCTTATTCAATTTTGGTTTATTCAGGAGAGCGAACTTGTACATAATTCCCCGCGTTCAATATTTAACATCAGATTATAAAATTTGTACACAGGAAACTACCTCCCATACTATTTCCAATGCAATTTGTCTCACTTCATTTGGATTCTCTATGAATACGTTATGTATGTTTTACCCAGAACACCTGTTTATGACTAGCTTAAGGACTAGTAGAAAACCCTATCTTCGACAGAGTGTATCTCCAAAATTATTGCGAATAAAGAGATGAAATTTTTACTACAAATGCCTAGATATGTATTCTCAATAGCCTCCAAATTACACCATCTTAATCATTCTAGAAACAAAGTTATCGTAAAAATGGTAAGATGACTTGTAAATAACATGCCTTAGAACACATCACCAAAAGACTACATCCTCCCTTGAAATTCGACCTTCTTTACTTCAGATTTCCTCAGAAATTCGACTTATATCTCCTTGTTCATTAATAAACTTGTGTGTTGAAAAATGAATGTATAATGAGATGTATTTATACCCTTTATGTCACTTCCTTTTAACATTAGGGACGACATGTAGTTTCTGCTTCAATTCACATTGTCATCTTCAAAAATTCATTTCTCCTCAATCGTGAGGATCCACGTGACGTGCCACATACCATTGGAAGCAGAATGACTTCTACTATCCATTCATGGGTGTTGTATTTGCATGTTTAATTTCCTTCATGTCTATCTACTTCCATCAACTGTGGGGTCCAAAAGCCAATGACTAGGGTTGACATCAATGACAACAACCAATCTTCCAACAATATCCCCATTTGTCATTGATGGAAACACTCATGCTCCCCCTGTCGTCGTGATCCCAATTTATCTCCCCCTTTGATACTCCCTGAATTCAATGGCATAAGGTGACCTTCTTCTTTGGGGATGCTCCCCCTGAACATATGGCACTCAATAATACTTCATCCTTTTTTTCGGTCTTTGGGACTTTTTCTTTCTTGGAATCCTTTTGTGTGGCTTATGTCTTCTCTCTCTTCTTCATGTCTAGGATGTATATGTTGTTCGTTATTATTTTTGCAGTTGCAACCAATCTTCTTGATTTCTTTTCTCTGATTTTACATTTTAAGGAGTCAAACGTAAGAGTGTATCCTTGATCACATATTTTACCAACACTGAGGAGATTATGCTTCAGATCTTCAACCAATATGACTTTTATTGCTTTTACATTTTCACTTCCAAGATTTACAGTTCCTTTTCCAAGTATTTTGGTAGATGAGTCATCTCCAAATGCAACATTTCCACCCTTTTTATTCAAGATGACAAATTTTCTTTGATCTCCAGTCATATGAGATGAGCACCCACTGTCTATGAACCATTCATCTTCTTCTTTGCATTCTTTAATGACCAATGCTATTCAACAATTTTCATTGTGTGGAATTTCTTTCCTTTTCCATGTTGTATTTGGTATAGGGACATTTGGCATAGGGTTATCTTCTTTCATCTCTCTGCAATCTCGTGCTTTGTGACCAGGATTATTACACTTGTAGCACACAATATTTTGAGCCATTAATGGGTCAAATGGATTATAATTTATGTTGACAGGTCTACGAACATTTCCATATCTACTATTTACATCATCCATGTAGCTTTCATAGTTATTCCTTTCATTGATTCTACAATTGATTTCCTTTTGTCTAAAATTTCCACAAGTATAACAATGTCCAAGAAATAAATTTTGATACCTGGGAGTAAGTGATCTTCGTTGTGGTGTGGTCCATCTTGGTTCACGATCTATTATTCTATAGTTTCCTTCATAATGATTTCTTTCATACCTGATGGGAGAGGATCTTCTTGATGTCTCATTCCTTCTGAATTCTATTCTTCTATCTTGTTGTTCAACTGTCATTGTATCCTAGTCCCATCTTGTCGTTTGGAGATATTTGACTGCTAAGGATCTCATCTAATTTTTCAGTGCTTTTTTCGAACTTCTTCAATGTTTATATTGTCAATAGTTGCTCCCTTTTTGTGTGATCTAATTCTGCTTTCAATTTCTCATAATCTTCTAATTGTTCCTTCAAGCTATCAGTAGTCTTTTCAAGCTTGTAATTCTCTTCTTCACAACTACTCAATTCACCTTTTACTATTATGTTTTTGTTTCTAAGCTTGCTATTTTAGTTTCAACATGCTTCAACTTTTCAACATTCTCATCTTCTTGTTCACTCTCTACATTTTTTTTGTATCCCCAAAAGGAATCAAGGTTGGTTTCTTCATATGAATCTTCTTCATAAATGATCTCTTCTTCTTTAGAACCCTTGTGATCATCATCCTGGGTTTCTTGGGTTATGAAGAGGAATTCTCCTCCATCATTATATTCTTCATCACTCTCATCTGAGGAGATGTCATCATCCTTAGAGTTGAAGTTCTCTTTATTGTTGAGACTTCTCTTTTTATAGTAGCATTTTTCAGCAATATGTCCTATTCTACCACAATTAAAGCATTTGAGAGGAGACTTACCTTTGTATCTGCCAGTTCCCTTCTGGAGCCTTCTTACCAAATTTTTTATTTCTTCATCAAGGTCATTATTCTTGTCTTTTGTCTTATTTATGGCTTTAAAAGTTGATTCATTGTTTGGCTAGTCACTTTCTATACCAATTCTCAGTTCATATGCTATAAGAGATCCATGAAATTCATCCATTGTCATTTTTGTCAAGTCCCTACTTTCTTCAATGACAGAGATCTTAGCATCATACTTCAAGAGAAGTGATCTCAAAACTTTTTGTACAACCAAGGATTCATTGAGATCTTCACCTAATCCTCTGATAGAATTAACAAATTCATCAACTCTAAGAAGATAGGTTGTAATATCTTCCTTTTCATCCATCTTAAAATTTTCAAATTCTTCTCTATGTCATTGAAGCTTGACCTACTTAACTTTTGGATCACCTTCATAGATACTCTTGAGTTTGTCCCATACCTCTTTAGCAATGCTACACCCCATCACTTTTCTAGCAATGGTTGGTGCCAATGCTCCTAGAATAACATGTTTGGATTTCGAATTACAATTCATAAGCTTCTTCTCATTTGGATCAGTTGGAACATTCTTTGGGATTACATAGCCATTTACAACTGAGTACCAAATGTCTACTCCCAAAGATGTTAGGTAATTTTTCACTCTATCACTCCAGTATGCATAATTTCTTCCATCAAATAGTTGAATCCCATTCGGAATTTTCTCATGGTCATCCATCTCTGCTCAGGATTTTCTTTCCAGTGGTTAAACTGTTATGAAGACAACCTGCTCTGATACCAATTATTGGAAATACTGAGAGGGGGGTGAATCAGTATTTAGAGAAATTATATTTTTGAACTTGTACTTCAATCATATCATGTATTCAATTTATATCCAATCAACAATGAAGACTATCCATTGAAAAATGAAGAATAGTATAAGAGATACACCAATACACCATGCACAATATATAAGAAGTAATCATGTATTGTTGTTCAAAGAAAGTAATGACTTCCAAAGGTAGCTACAGCTTCCAAATATAAAGGGAGGGATAAACCTCCAAAAGGAAGATACAATCCTCCAATATCAAGAGAGGTTTGACCTCTCCATCCTTTCCCCTTCCTTCCACCCAAGAATATATGAGAGATAATAAAACTTTACATTAAATTATCACCATCAACCAACCATCACATAGAACCTGATAATTCTTCCTGAGGCTTATTCAAATTATGCAATTCTTCACTTATTGGAATACTCTGATCTTGTAGATAATATTACTCAATTTATTCTCTGAAACTCCTCCAAGTTTCACTCCTTGAATCCTCCCAGAAAAGGAGTTATAGAGAAAATGTAGACCTCATTCAATTCTGGTTTATTCAGGAGAGTGAATTGTACAAAATTCCCCACGCTCAATATTTAACGTAATATTATGAAATTTGTACACAAGAAACTACCACCCGTACTCTTTCCAATTCAATTTGTCTCACTTCATTTGAATTCTCTATGAATACATTATGACTGTTTTACCCGAAACACTTGTTTTTGACTAGATTTAGGACTAGTCAAAAAACCTATCTTCCACATAGTGTATCTCCAAAATTATAGCGAATAAAGAGATGAAATTTTTACCATAGGTACCTAGATATGTATTCTCAATAGCCTTTGAATTTCACCATCTGAATTATCCTAGAAACAAAGTTATAGCGAACATGGTAAGATGACCTGTAAATAACATACCTTAGAACACATCACCAAAAGATTTCATCCTCCCTTGAAATTCGACCTTCTTTACTTCATATTTCCTCAGAAATTTGACTTATATCTCCTTGCTCATTGATAAACTTGTGTGTTTTGAAAAATGAATGTATAATGAGATGTATTTATACCCTTTATGTCACTTCCTTTTAACATTAGGGCCAACATGTAGTTTATACTTCAATTTACATTGTCATCTTCAAAAATTCATTTCTCCTCAATCGTGAGGATCCACGTGACGTGCCACATACCACCAGAAGAGGCATGAGTTATACTATCCATCCATGGGTGTTGTATTTGCATGTGTAATTTCCTTTATGTCTATCAACTTCAATCAACTGTGGGGTCCAAAAGCCAATGGCTAGGGTTGACATCAATGACAACAACCAATATTACAACGCATTCCACACTAAATCAAATCATGTTTGGTTAAGCCCCCTTCTCCACATAATAACAATAAAAATGAAAAACCCTAACCCTAGTTAACTAGTTATCCAGAGACCTTACTTTGCCTCCTTGTTAAATCGTACACCAAGAAGACTAAATACCCATTACGCCATATAAAAATAATAATAACTCAAAAAACACAATGCATAGAACTATGAGATATGAAATATAACCTAATCCCATATTAATCATGTGTTAGTGTGTTTACCTTCTAGGCAATAAAATGAATGAAAATGAGTTAAATAGAAAGTAAAAAATAGTTTGAAAAATAAAAACTAAAAAAGAAAAAGATTAAAATGCAAAACTACTTGAAACTATATTCTAGAAAAATTGAGTAAGAAGTACAAGAAAATTTGTGGAATAATTGTAACAACTAACTTGAACAAAGAAAAAAAACTAATTTTTAACCTAAAACAAAGAAAACTACATCTTGTTCGATAATTAAAACTTTGTAACCTTCGGGTCATTTTTTTGCTTTAATTAGACATGTTCAATAGCTTTTGGGACATGCTATTGCTTGATTCTCTGTTGTAGGTTCCTTAAGCTCTCAACCCTCATAATGTATCTATATTAAGCACATCATTTTACTGTTACTTTTTTCAGATGCTTTTGCTTGATTCTTATTGTCCAGATTCCAAAATGGTATAATAAGAGGAAGAATGGAAATCTTAACGCATTACTATATTTTACGTTTTAAATTTATGGAAGATACCATGTAACTACAAAAGTATTATTATAATTGTTCATTAGTTATCGTATTACATAATTTTCCACAGATTTATATCCAGGTGTATCATTTCTGACAATATATTGAGTTATTCTGGTTTGCAGTCTCTAAAATTGGTCTGTCTATTTGTGAAATCAGGATCAAGGTAGTGTGTATATTGGTGTATTGGTGAATCTATGAGGAAGGCTCTTTGTGCAAAAATAACATGCTCTTTGTAACATCAAAGTGTCTCTTTCTACATTTCTACATTTCTTTCTTTATAATGTTACTATGATTCTATGATACATATCGGGTTCATAGTTATGACAAAGTCCAATGACTTCTGCAACAAAAAAAAATAAGTTCCTCTCCATCCTAAGTCATAGCATAACTCATATCAAACCTCAAATATCATGAATTTAGAAGAATATTGGTTACTCGGGTTCATATTTATGACAAATCCAAACAACAAGAAGGGACTTGTTGCAGTGCAACCTCAAATGTCTCCATAAGGACCTACTCCATTAATGATCAAGATAAATTCCTCTCATTTCTTCAGAATGGTTATGAAGTACTATCAAATGAATATCACCAAAACGTATCATGATTGTGGCTCAAAAGTCGTTTTCAAATTATTGAACAAGGGTTATTTTATCTTCATGGCTTGCTTATATAGTATGGAGGCAATTCCCTATTGGATAGCCATTGAATAAAACAACCCCCCTTTATCTTTTCTCTTTTATACTTTAGATATAACAATATGTTTAGTATAATTGGTTGAAGTAGTAGTTTTTGAAAAAAGTGATCTGGGGTTAAATATATGTCTATATTCTTAAAGTGAATTATTTATAAAGTTTATCTCTTTTTTCTTTACATGCACTCCTAAAAAATCATTCTAAAAACTAAATAGTGGGCTCTATTATTAAATTTAGGCAATCTGATGTTGCAATTAGATCTAGAGGTATGTTTCTTCATATTTTGAGCTATTATGCTACCTAATTTGGAGTTACATTAGGACAACAATACATCATTTTAGTCTATTGGGTGTAGCTCAAGTGATTAAGATGGAAAGTTGTTTCCTCCCCCACATGGTTTCAAATACCACTTTGTGACATATTTACTCTTCCTGAGCCAATTTTTGTTGAGGTGTCGACCTGCCCTTGATCCTTTAAGAATCATGTTTACCTTGTACCATCGTCATATTGAGGGGAAGTGCTTTTTGGATTTAAAAAATGCATTACATAGACTTTCAATAAAAAACCATTTAATGTATTTTGACAACATTTTCAAAATCGACCTTTATTATTGGATTTTTAGCTTCGAGGGGAAATATTTTTAAAGGGGGAGGGCATGTTGTGTACTTAACTAGAACATATTTATTAGATATTAGACTATATGTATGTGAAATATTCTGCGTGTATGTTCAAAATCTTGCAATTAGCTTATATTTGTAAAATGATCACTTTTATGCAACAAGGACTCAATCACTATTATTTGTGACTTAAGTTTTAAATTAGTGTTTTTTCCTATTTATTGGTACAAATAGTGGTTCCTCCCCTCTTATGTGTATCACTTATTAGTTTATCTATATAATCAACAAGTCATCGACATTTATTTGAGATATCTTATTCCATTACTTAAATTTGGAGGTGAAATCCACCCTTAGATGTGCATGTGCCCCATTCTTTTCCTTTTAGATCTGTATTATGTTCTCCATTTGTAATTATTTTCATAGTTTCTATTGTAATTCCTTATCTATAGATTCTCCCTTCTAGATAATGAGAGTGTTCCTTATGTTTAATATAGCTCTATTGGCCATGACCCTTTTTAGGTATGCTTGTGGTTCCAACCATTATCCCCCATTGATATAGCTCTTCATATTGCATCTTCACCAACATAGTCCTCCCACAATTATACCAAGGCAGATCATGTAGCCAGATTTGTTGAGCAGATCCAACAACTCCAATAATAGGTTCATGACATCCTTCAACAATCTAATTCCAAGTACAAGTAGGAAAACTAAGTGACTCGCCAAGGTTCATATTCAACAAAAGTTTCCTCATCCCCCAAGGGAACTTGGTGCAATGGGGAACATTTCTTTATAAGGGGGGAGGAATGATCCAGGTGGATCTTGGTGGCCCTTCACTTTTTCCACTGAATCAATGTTTTCAAGACTGTGGTTTTGATAAACCATGATATTAACCCTTTTGATGGAGAATGTAATGTAATTCCATCTCCATTTGTTAAATACAACCATCGTATGAACATGCCTACATTGTTAATGCACCAGATCCCAATGGAACTCCACATTTAAGTGTGCATGGGAAAGAGTGGTACTAGGATGGGTGACCTCTTGGGAAGTCATTGTGTTTTACATGCCTATGGAATTTTTTAAACTTAGAACAATTGCATCATAGGAATTATTCCCCTCTCACTCTCTCATGTATAATCAAAGTGAAGGAGGTTGTTTCAGCATGCAATGGAGTGTGATGGAAATCTTTTTGTGAATGAAGCGTAGACAACATCTCTTTCTATTTAGAGATAAGCTACCACCATTCTAGCCAATTTGTGTTTGTCCTTATACCATATTTTGGAAGTAATCCTTGTGAAAGTGAGTATCGGTGGAATCCATAAAAGATCCCGGGCTACGGTTGGTGTTGGGTTGTGCACAGACCTTGTGTAGGAAAAGTGTGACTCCATGGTTGGATCAATGTTGCTCACTCCCCATCTTGAGCATGGAGGTTGCAAAATATTTGAAGAAGGCCTTCTCATCACTCATGAATCTCTCTAGAATGTCCTTTGTTCGACCATTCTGCAAGAACAGTGCTTAGTTGGAGGAAAACACTCCTTTGTACTAGATTTTGGAAGTAAGCGTTGTTAAAGTGACTAGCAGTGGAATCCATAAAAGAGCCTCCGTTGTGGTTGGTGTTGGGCTGTGCATAGACCATGTGTAGCTTTTGCGCATAGTGTGGCTCCAAGGTCGGATCGATGTTATGCGTAGCATTGAAGTTGTGGACTCTTCTCTCGAAGGAAGAATAGTGAGAGAACCCCAACGTGTGCCCACCTTTTGTCGATGATTGTGTTCATCCATAAATAATATTAGTCATTATACAACCATAGAAGAGAATATATAGATCATGGAGACAATATGTAATAATTAGATAATATGTAATAATTCTCTAACAATGCTACACGATCATGGAGAGAAATTCCATAGAGGGAAAATCTTTGAATGAGATGAGAGATGTTGAAGGTTGGAGCTAGTAAATTCCTCATATCATTCAAGAAAGATGGGATGGAGTGGATGGGGGGAAGTCAATTGGAAAAGTAGGAATCTCCTAACAATATGTTCATGACATCCTTCAATAGTATAATTCCAAGTACAAGTAGGACAACTACGTGACTCACCAAGGTTCATATTCAACAAAAGTTTCCTCATCCCTCGAGGGAACTTGGCACAATGGGGAACATTTATTACTAAGGGGGGAGGATTGATCCAGGTGGCTCTCGGTGGCCATCCACCTTTTTCACTGAATCAATGTTTTCAAGCCTGTGGTTTTGATAAACCATGATATTAACCCTTTTGATGGGGAATATAATGTAATTCCATCTCCATTTGTTAAATACAACCATCATATGCACACACCTACAATGTTAATGCACCAAATCCCATTAGATCTCCACAGTTAAGTGTGCATGGGAAAGAGTAGTACTAGGATGCATGACCTCTTGGGAAGTCCTAGTGTTTTACATGCCTATGGAATTTTGTAAACTTGGACCAATTTATCCCACATGCATCATAGGAATTATTATCCTCTCACTCTCTCATGTATAGTCAAGGTGAAGGAGGTCCTTTCAACATGCAATGGAGTGTGATGAAAATCATGTTGCGAATGAAGTGTAGCCAACATCTCTTTCTCTTTAGAGATAATCTACCAACATTCTATCCAATTTGTGTCTACAATATTTTGCTATTTTTATTCATTAATAGAAGTTGGGTTTCACTGTATTTATTTGTTCTCTGCTATCACTTTATTTGTATCTCATTTCATTCTCAATATAATATGGATCAATCAACATATTTTCCTCCTTCACTTCCCCTTGAACCCTCAATTATTTACACCATATCCTTTTCCTTCCTCCATCTCTATGTTACCCTCCCTTTTTCCTCTCATTCTCTCATCACAAACCTATAGTTTCTACCATTAATGTGGGTTGATGCTAGTGACTAGTGTTGTGTGTTAACCAGGGAGGTTCAATATTTTAAATGGGCCCTTAGTAGCACCAATTGGGATCTTAAAGACACATAGGGAGATGCCCAGGTTCAATATTTTAAATAGGCCCTTAGTAGCGCCAATTGGGATCTTAAAGACACATATGGATATGCCCATTATTCTTCTCTCCAGTTCGCTTGGTGGAAAACTTAGATTGAAAATTTCTTAGGGGAAATCAAAGAGAAGAGGGGGGGATTGCAAAAGCATCCGAGAAAGAATCTAAGTTTGAGGCACCATTTGCAAAGTAATAAGTATAAGAGGTGAAAACAACAACTAAGTTGGTCGAGGAAGCATCCCTTTACTCTACCTCGCTGCGCTTGGTAAGGCATGCAAAGGTTCCTACATATTACCTAACTGAAACCATACTAGACAAAATGATGAGGAGGGTCATGATTATCTCCCTAATTCTATTATGCAGAGTGTATCAGTCCCAACATTTTCAACCTTTCAAATCATAGTAAGAACACAGATTCAAAGAAACCAGAAGCCACGAGGGAAGATAAATTCCAGGTAAAGCAAATTGTGAATACTACAATACTACAAGTTACATTCTATAAGAGGAAGATTGGAGTGTTGAAAAAAACTTACGAGCTATCTCTCATGTGCAATGAATAAGTGTCTCTCCTCATCGAGAGACTCTACAAATTTTTAAATAAGAGGTGTGTATTCTGTTTTGTCATGGACAATTGTATCTTGTAGGATTACTTTGTAGTTTTCCAAACCGTGAATAAATGCAAAACCAACATTATGAAATATCACAATTGGAAAATGAATCTCAATTTTTTCTGTCCAATTTATTTAATATAATCAAATTTGGAATGGTAAAGTTACAACTGCTATATGCAAGTTCTCTGTCCAATTTATTTAATATAGTCAAATTTGGAATGGAAAAGTTACAACTACTATATGCAAGTCATACCAGTTCATATTGATAGATTTTGTAGATTTAATCTACAAATTCTAAAGAAAATGGATTTTTTTTCTTTCGATTACCTATGCCTTGTGTTTTCTAACAATTAGTGCTACTAAAAATGAATTCTTTCAAATATATTTCAAATATGTTGATGACAGAAACAAAAAAGCAGGTCACTGATATTACGGGGTTGTGGATGCACGTTATGGGTATCTCTTGGCATTAAAATATCTCTCCAACTCTTCCAAACTGGGTCATGGTTTGTTATTTCCTATCTCTCTATTCCTGTTCCTGTAGGTATCATTTGTCCTAGTACATGCCCCTACTCTTCCTGTTGGAAGATTGGTTGTTGTCATTGATGTCAACCCTAGTCATTGGTTTTGGACCCCAATATTGATGAAGGTATTTGGACATGAAGGACAATGCACATGTAGATACAACACCCATGGATGGATACTATACATCATTTTGTTTCTGATGGTAGGTGGCACGTCACGTGGATCCTCATGGTCGAGGAGAAATGAATTTTTGAAGATGACAAATTGAATTGAATAAGGAAGTATAGGTCGACCCTGAAGATAATTAAAGAAAATAATTACAAAATAAGAAAGTGTCAGGTTGACCCTAATGTTAAAAGGAAGTGACATAAAGGGTAAAAATACATCTCATTAAATATTCATCTTCAATACATACAATTTTGTTAATGAACAAGGAGATATAAGTCGAATTTCAGAGGAAATATGAAGTAAAGAAGGTCGAATTTCAAGGGAGGATGAAGTCTTTTGGTGATGTGTTCTAAGGTGTTCCGGGTAAAACAATCATAACGTCTTCATAGAGAATCCAAATGAAGTGAGACCAATTTCATTTGAAAGAGTACGTGTTGTAGTTTCTTATGTACGAATTTTAGAATCTTATGTTAAATATTGAGTACGAAGCATGTTGTATACATTTTCTCTCCTGAATAAACCAGAATTGAATAAGATCTACCATTTTCTCTATAACTCCTTTTCTGGGAGGATTCAAGGAGTGAAAATTGGAGGAGTTTTAGAGAATACATTGAGTTATATTATCTACAGGATCAGAGTAATCTAAGAAGTGAAGAATTGTAGAAGTTGAAGAAGTCTCAAAAAGCATTATCAGATTCTATGTGATGGTTGGTTGATGGTGATGATTTAATGTAAAGTTTTATTATCTCTCATATATTCTTGGGTGGAAGGAAGGGGCAAGGATGGAGAGGTCAAACCTCTCTTGATATTGGAGGATTGTATCTTCCTTTTGGAGGTTTATCCCTCCATTTATATTTGGAAGCTGTAGCTAACTTTGGAAGTCATTATTGTGGTGTATTGGTGTAACTCTTCTACTATTGTTCATTTGTCATTGAATATAATTGAATATATAATTTGGTTGAAGTATAAGTTGAATAAGTTTCCAAATTGTACTTGATACTGATTCACCCCCCTCTCAGTATTGACAATTGGTATCAAAGTAGGTTTCCTTCAGAATAGTTTAACCACTGGAAGGAAAATCCTAAGCAAAGATGGATGAACATGAGAAAATTTCAAATGGGATTCAAGGATTTGATGGAAGAAATTATGCACACTGGAGTAATAGAGTGAAAACTTACCTAAAAACTTTGGGAGTAGACATTTTGTA
Organism: Picea mariana; assembly: GCA_032191745.1. Classification (NCBI taxonomy): domain Eukaryota; kingdom Viridiplantae; phylum Streptophyta; class Pinopsida; order Pinales; family Pinaceae; genus Picea; species Picea mariana. The sequence continues at coordinate 1,375 of JASDQU010303713.1, read as the reverse complement.
ATCAGTTGTAAATGGCTATGTAATCCCAAATAATGCTCCAACCGATCCAAA
>JASDQU010303709.1:3284-13731 GCA_032191745.1 Picea mariana | reverse complement strand
TCTTAGTCCCTTTGTTGCCGTAGCGTAGTCCATTGTATGTATTTGTACTCATAGCTCCCCACAGGATAATATTGTTCCTTGATGGCATCTCGGAAAGAATTCCAAGTGGGTGCGGCCGAGAACAGAGAGGGTTCTCCCTCGTCCTGTTGCTCCGAGTAGGTTTCCCACCAGTCCTTGACATGGGGGGCTTTTGAGGAGTGCGAAAATATTTTTTTCTCGGTCGGAAAAGTCATGAACCGAGAAATATCCTTCTAACAAATTCAACCATCTATCTACGACATCTGCATCTATTTGGCCCTCAAATATGGGAATGTCAAAGTTTACTTGTACCTTAACAAGAGTGGCGCCTCTAGAGTGGTTGTTGGATGTCGATGCGCCGCCAGTGGGAATCCGTTGAAGAATCTGGGCAAAGTTGTCCATCATCGCGTTCCTTTGTTTCTTGAGGGCCTCCTCAAGCAACATTTTGATAAGATCTCCTGCTCCCTCATCTTTCTTTTCTTCCCCCATGGGCAATCATCGAGGTTTGCGAGGCTGATCTTGCAAAGGTTCAACCAGATCGAGCCCCAACTCCTTATACCCCGACCTCGTTGGGGACATGCAAAGAAGGATCAAGAATGAGAAGACCACTCTGATACCACTGATCCGGATTTATGTAGGAACACAATGAAATACAAAAATACACATAAACGCAGAGATGCAGCGGAAATAAGACTTCATTTCATTAATAACAAATGACTGAAATATGCTTACAGACAGAATGGAAATAAACTAGCTAGGGCGCCAGTAGCTTATCTCTGAGAAGAGATGTGGCGGCTACTGGCCTCTGAACTGTGTTACAATGAGGCTCGAAGGCCTATTATTATTGAGAAACAATGGAAAACCCTAAACATCCAAAGACCTAACCCTAGGAGATGAAACGCTAAGACTATGGGCCCCGTTTGAGTAAGTTGGTACATCAACTTTCCAGGGACGTAACTTTGGCATACGATTTTCGTTTGACGTGTTCTATACCTCGTTAGAAAGATCTATCCGAGGAATACAACTTTTGGGTGAGAAACATAATGTAAGATCTATGTTGCTCCCCGTTTTCCCAAAAAACGTAGTTTAAGGCCTCAAAACGGCTCCGGAAGTTCAGGACCCGAAAAACTGCTAAAAATAGTAAACTGTGCGGAAACTGAAAAACTGAAAGAAGCAATAGTGAGGATCCAAGTGGAATAGGTGGGTGGCCACCAATATCCACCTGGATCAGATGGGGTCCTGTAAGGCATTCTTTCTGCAAGTGTAACCACACTTTGTTTCCCACCTTAAACTTGTGTGGCACCTGGTGTTGGTCATGGCGTTGTTTTTACTTGCCACTGGACTTCTGTAAAATATTTTGAACCTGTTGGCAGATGTGCTGGATTCACTTAATGAACCAGGAGGCTTTGTCAACTTCAGTTGGACCAGGTGATGAATCGACCGGGGTGGCCGCAAGAGGTAGTGCAACATCCATGGGACCCAATGGTTGGAATCCCAACCCGACCTGAAAGGGGTTGTGGCCAGTTGAGTTGTGTAAGGAACTGTTGTAGCTATGTTAAACATAGGGAAGACTCTCATCCCATGTGTGGGGGTGCTTGTAATTGTACATGCACATTATATGCACTATCATCTAATTGATGAACTCAATTTGGCCATTAATCTGGGGATGGAAAGCAGTGGACATGGTGAGCTTGGTGTCCAACAGAGACCAGAGGCTTGACCAGAATGTGTTGAGGAACCGACTGTCTCGATCTGAGACAATGGTTTGTGGGATTCCAAAATGTATCCAAAATTGTTCAAAGAAGAGCTTGGCAGTGGCTTCTGTTGTGATGCTCTTCTTGCAGGAGGCCAAGATCACCATCTTGGAAAAATGATCAACAACCACAAAGACACAGTTGTTTCCCCTCTTGGTGGACGAAAGGCCTGACATGTAGTCCATTGAGATGGATTCTCATGGCCTATCAAGAGTAGGCAAGGGGGTGTACAAGCCATGTTTCTTAGTGGTCAATTTGGTAATAGCGCAGGCAGTGCATGACCTAGTATACTTGCTGACATCATGTAGAAGTTTCAACCAGTAGAAATGTTTTTGTAGCACTGCCACTGTCTTTTCGATGTCAAAGTGTCATGCCACCCGACTGTAGTGGGATTCCCAAATCAGCTTCACTTGCTTTCTTGATGGAACACATAGATGGCCTAGTCGACACAGTAGCCCATTTTAAAGATGGAAATTAGCGACAATTGAGTTTATGCCCAACATTTGGTATGTGGTGGCGAAGTCAGGCTCTGTCTTATAAAGGTTGGGCCATCCAGAGGTCTCGTGGCCACAAGAGTCTAGCACCGTGGTGAGTGTCACGAGTGGAGGTCGGCTTAGGCAATCATTGACTCGATTGGTACTCCCTGTTTTGTATTTGATGTTGAGGTGGAACTGTTGCAAGTATGTGGACCACTTATGATGGCGGTCATTCTTCAATTTTCCCCGTGTCTACATGAACTGCAGTGGTTTATGATCCGTGTGGATGACTGTCTCCTTCCCGAGAATGTAATGTCTCCACTGGCAGTAGGCTTGCAAAATGGAGTACATTTCTTTGTCGTAAGTAGGGTACTTACAGACAACATATGATAGTGTCTCACTATGATAGGCCACGGGGTGGCCATGTTGAGTGAGAACTGCGCCCACAACATAGTTCGAAGCATCTATCTCGATCTCAAAGGGCTGCTGCAGGTCTGGTAATGAAAGTATTGTGGCTGATCACAAACGTTGCTTTAAATCATCGAATGCTTGTTGCTGGGACAAGCCCCACACAATTTTTTTCTTACCACCACCCCTGGTTACTTGGTTGAGGGCCCATGCAATATGGGAGAATCCCAACACGAACCTGCAATAGAAATTGGCAAGGCCTAAGAAGCTCCGAAGCTCAGTGAGTGTGGTTGTGGCTGGCCAGTCATGAATGACCTGGATCTTGGCTGGATCCACATGCACACCATGTTGATCCATGATGTATCATAGGTACTGGACCTTGTCTATGCCGAAGGAACATTTTTCCAAGTTGGCATATAGCTTGTGTTGTCTCAGGGTGTGCATAACCTGCTAAATGTGCTGCAAGTGTTTCGCCAAAGTCTTGTTGTAGATGAGGATGTCATCCAGATACACCACTGCAAAAGTATTGGTGAAAGGTCACAGGATATCGTCCATCATCCTCATGAAAGTTGTTGGAGAATTTGTCAAACCAAAGGGCATGAACAATCATTCAAAAAGACCTTCTTTTGACTTGAAGGTTGTCTTCCATACATCTGTCTGTTCTATGGGGACCTAGTGGTAGCCAGACTTCGGATCAATCTTACTGAAGTATTTGGCCCCCTTGAGCTGATCAAGGAGGTCGTTGATTCTGAGAATCGGGTACCACTTCTTGACTGTGATTTTATTTAGGGCCTGATAATCAATGCAGAGTCTCCAGGTCTCATATTTCTTTTGCACCAACACAATTGGGCTCCCACGAGGCGATGAGTTAAGATGGATGTGCCCCTTGTGGAGAAATTCTTGGATTTATCGCTTGATATCCTCATTCTTTAACAAAGAGCAGCGGTAGACTGGCCCATTGGGTAGCGGTGCATCGGGGGTCAGATTGATGGGATGCTTGACCTGATAGTTCAGAGGTACCTCAGTAGGCGAGGAGGAGATATATTTGTATTCTTCCACAACCTTTTCCACTTGCTTCTGCTGTGTGGAGAGGTCGGCCGTGAAGGCCCTGGATGTGGCCGCAATCTTTCGCTCACTCTGAAAGCGAATCACAAAGAAAACAAAATTCTCGGTTTGAGAGATGACCTTCCTACATTCCTTGGTAGATATCAAGGAAATAACACTAGGTGGGACTGCCTCGGGTATCCTGTATAATTTCTTGTTCAAGGTAATAATAAAACTGTGAGACCTAGACTCATATACAACATGATGTTTCCATAAATAAGGTTGGCCCAAAAGAACATTACAAACTTTGAGAGGAGAAACATCACACAATACCTCATCTTTGAAGGGCTTGATGTCGTACGACAGGCGACACTGTTAGCTAACGCAGAGATCGCTTCCTTGGTGGAGCCATCCAATGGTGTAGGGCTGCGAGTGCGATGTTGTCGGCAGTGCTAGCCGCTTGACGACCTCTTCTAAGATGATGTTTTTCTGGCTACCACTATCAACGATAAAGTGTAGCGGGGTGCCTTTTACCCACATTTATGAATGAAAGAGTAGCTCACCTTCTTTTGGCTCGTCTGGTTCACTAAGCTAGACCTTGGTGGTAGCAATAGTGACATTGGGTTCTGTGTCTATGATCTATCTCCCCCTTTCTATTTCTGACTCAAAGTCAGAACCCACATCTGACTCAGAGGCTTTCACCTCAACCATCGGTGATTGCTTGGAGTGACAATCAATAGTGTTATGCCATGGGCTCTTATAGAAGTTGCACCACTTCCTGGTATCTTTCTTTGTCTTTTCAGTGTCCTTCTTTGCTTGCGGCCTAGACTTGTTGTCCCAAGGTTGTCCGTCTTTGTTCTGTCCTTTGTTTTGCAGGTTGGGGCTTCCCTTTACTTGCTTATGATATGAAGGGTTCCCAGGCCCAAATTGCTGTGTCTTTTGTTTAAGCTTTTGCTCGATTTTGAAGGCATATCGATAGGCCGCACCCAAGGACGAGATGTCCAAAAACTTCATTTCGGTCTAGATGTATCTAAGCAGACCACCGCGATACTTGAGCACCAAATGTTGCTCATAATATTTAATACCCAGATTGGTGTGCAAAGTCTGGAAGATATTTCTGAACTCTGGCACTGCTTGGTCTCTTTCTTCTCGCAGTGTGGTCCATTTTGTATACAGGTCGTCATAACTTCCGACAGGGTAGTATTGTTCCTTGATAGCATCCCTGAAGGACTCCTAGGTGACCACGATTGTAAATAATGAGGGTTCCTCTATTTCCTTTTTCTCACAGAAAGTCTCCCACCAATCTTTGACATGGGGGACGACTTTGAGGAGCATAAACATAATCTTTTCTCTATTCAAAAAGTTATGGACAGAAAAATACCCTTCTAGCAGATTTAACCATTTGTCTACAACATTTGCGTCTATTTGACCTTCAAATATGGGAATATCAAAGTTGATCTGTACCTTGAAGGGGGCTACGCCTCCATTCGAGGAAGATGCGTCCTATGTTGGTAGCCTCCGAAGAATTTGCGCAAAACTATCCATCATTTCGTTCGTCTACTACGTGAGGGCTTCCTCGAGCAACATTTTGAAAGGATCTCCTGTCTCGTTGTCTTTCTTTTCTCCCACCATGAGAGATCACTTGGGTGTACGAGATATTTTGTCCTCAAGAGAAACAATCTTGAGACCCAATTCTTTGTACCTTGACCTCGTCGGGGACATGCATTAGGAACGACAAGGAGCAGACCGCTCTGATACCACTAATCCAGATTTTATGAGTAGAACAAAAATGAATACAGATTATTATTATTCTTAACACAGAGACACAAAAGTAACAAAGATGCAATAACAAAGATATAATAAAACTGGTTTCTATTCAATAAGAAAATGTGTTGAAACTGTAAAATGCAGTGGAAAACAAGCTTGCTAGATTGGTGGTGGTTTATCTCTAAGAAGAGATGTGACGGTTGTGCTCATTCGCAAGAAGATGGTTACAATGAGGCTCTCCAAGCCTTTTTTACAATAAACAGGAATGTCAAAACCCTAGACATCCAAAAACCTAACCCTGGGAGATGAATCACCAAAAGTCATGTGGGCCCCATTGGGGTAAACTAGTACATCAACTTCCCGGGGTCGTAACTTTTGCATACGATCTCTGTTTTAGGCGCACGATAGCCAGTTGGAAAGGTTTATCCGAGGAATACATATGTTGCCGTTAGAATCAGACTTCGTCTATATTTTGACTGTGGTGAGCCCTAAAAACATTTTTTAGGGCCTCAAAATGACCTTGAAAGTCAGGGACCCGAAAAATAGGAAAAAAATTGCCAAAATGAGCTAGTTGGAATAGGTGGGAGGCCACCGACATCCATCTGGATCACTATGTTGACAAATTTTGAGAAGACTAGTCTTTCTTATTCCCTTAAATCACATTGAGTGCAGAGTGAAGAGCATATGCAATAAATATCCAAATTGTCCCGCATCATGGAGAAATATTCTTAAACCAAAACCGATAAAGAAATTGGCACACTCAATAGTAACACATAATCAAGAGTGACCCTTTAGATCAAGCACTTACACGAGGTATAAGAGGAATTTGGCCAACAATATAATGATTTGTCCAGGAAAAGATAGAGGTCGAATCAGGAAATTGACCCAATTATGAATAGAGTCGCCCAGGCAATGAGGAATTGACCTAGCTATGCAAAATTCAACCTAGGGATGAAATCACAGTCTAGGGGAGGAAGAATTCACCCACAAATAAGAATTTGAATGAGAGAGAGAGTGTACGGCCTACAAAGAAGAGAAAAATACTAGGTAGTTTCCCAATGCCCTGAACAGGGAGAGATAGATTCCAATTGTTGAATACCAAAGGAAGAATTAGAAGTTTTAACCAAACACTTGCAACAAGTACTTAACATAAACCATAGATCTCACATCTCAAGGTAAATCCAATGGTGCACATCATAGAGTTGTTGGATTTCACATAAAATGAATGGGAAGGGGATTTTTAGTGGCATTGATAGGAATATAGTGGTTAGTTCTACATTTTCAATGAGAATTCAATTATAGGCAACATTAAAACATATGTGAATCCATACATTATCTCATAAATGAAGCAAGCAACAAAATTATAGCTCAACACAATGAATTCACATGTTGATTGTTTTTCATGAACACAAAGAAATATCCAAACCATTCAAGACACAATGGACACGATTTTTACCCTAGAAACCCAAATGGGAAAACTAACTTCAAATGGGGGCTCAGTGCTTCATTCTGGTAGTCTCTAATTATATTGCTTTCATGGCTCTCTATGCCTCTTCCTTGGACTTGGCCAAACGATCCATCGAGAGTGAAATTCATGAAAGAAATAGGGAGAGTTGGGGCTAAGGGGAAGGGCAATAACCATGACCCTTCATTTCCCATTCCTTGGCCTTTCTCTCCTCTCATATTCTAATTTTTTCTTTTCATTTAATCCTTTTTTTTCCTCTCACATTTATATCATTCAACTTTTGCATTTTCTTTGTTTTACAATGTTTTCCAACCTTCATGAATTGCCAGATTAAACTCGCAGGTACTAAGTCTTACAACCATTCATGGGTTCAGATCACACCTCCCCATTGAGAGGCTTTTTGGTCTCCAACAGTTCTAAGGAAACCAATATGGATCAATGTGCCTTTTGTCTGCTTCTCTGGAACATGGCTATGACTCTGGCTCCTAGCTACAACTCTGACTCTACATGTGGCTCTAGCTACTAGCTTTGGTCCTGGATGTGGCTCTAGCTCTAGTTCCGACTTGCTTGTTCTCGTAATGTAGAAATCTTCTCATTGATTCTCAACTCTAAGCAATCTCTAGATCCAAACTCTGGACTCAACATTCATTCCCATCTTCCTCTCATACTCGGAGATAGTCCATATTGGTTGTCAATGAAGCTAAGTCAAATGTCGGTCTACTTGATCAATGTGACCCCAACAAGCTATGCCATCACATAATATTCCCACAAGAGGAAGTGTGGCTTGCCTTCTCCTGCTAAGACCAATTTCTTCTTGGCATGGAAACAACCTTTTGGTGCCTACACATGCTTGCAAGCATGTCATGGAGTTCTCAAGAACTCCTCCATTAGGTCATTGACCTCCTTGCATTAGTCTCTGGCACATCTTCAAGAAGGAAAAATTATTTTAGAATATTGTAGGTAGAAAATGGAATGGGGTTGCCTTGATGGTTGGCATCAACCTGTTATCCTCTTTGATGGTGATGTAGACTTCCTGTGCCACTATCTCTCCTTGGACAACGTCTTCTCCTTAAATTGGAGATGCAAGAAACTCTTTATCTTATGTACTCTTCACTCTCCACACCCTTCTCCTAGCTATGTGGTTTATGGGGTGAAAAAGAGGGATCAAATCCCTCAAAGGAAAGACATTTTTTTAGGGTGTAAGGACTTGAAGTTTACATCTCCATAGATTTGATCCATCTAGACACTTATTAAATCCACAATTATGATTAAACTAAACAAGTTTATTTATATTTTAAACTTTAACTCTCCAGATTCAAATGTGTGACTTCCAAGGAGGAAGCACATATTTTTAACCATTAGGTTTACTTTATTTTGTTTTAGTTAAATATGTGAATGTCCTTAGTGACAATCAAGAAGGAAACACATGTTCTTAATCATTAGGTCTATTTTTTTTTGTTGTAGTTAAATATGTTAATTACCTTAGTGACTATATGTTTACATATTTTTTTTCCAAGGAAAATTTTGATGCATCCTCTTTTTCTTGGAATATTTTAGAATATTTGGATGGAGGGTCATTTAAGTACCCATCATTGTGGTCGATAATCTTAAGGGACTCCATGAAATGATGAGATTTGAACCTCCAACTTATAAACTCTTGAAAACAACACATCTGAATGGATGGTTTAATATACAACATATCCGAGGCATATGGATTAACTAATTTAGTGAATCCATGGGACTCATATGTCTATATACCCTAACCAGGGTTGGAATTTGATGGGAAAAATGCCAATCATGAGGCCTTTTACCTATCAAATATGGTTAAAAGTTTTACTAAGTTATTTGAGGAGTAAGTTATCCACCAAAACATTTTTTCATTGGTAAAATATTATTCATTGACGTTATTTATATCTCCAACTTTCAAACCCTATAGCTCATTGTATTAATAAGTTGTCTAACTAAATCTCGATCCTCTATGGTTGTAGAAGTAAAATGTATAATTGAGACAGACAACTAGTTCACACAACTCCAAGTTTTAATAATTTTCAAATACCAACATTCTTTGTTCCTATTCCTAAATCAATATTTTAAATATGAAGTATTAATGCAAGTGCCCAGACTTATATATATTGGAAATTCATTTAATGTTAAAGTGTGATTGGAGCAACCAACTTGAAGTATTTGATTGACATATAAAATTTTGATTTTATGACATTGAGAGGTTTAGGAAACCAAAAAACTTCACTTTGGTAGTCCATTATCCCCTTCACCATCACTAGTTGTACATTGGTTGCAGACTAGTTGAGTCTAAAGGCCACTTGCCAAAATAATCTAGAAATAAAAGAGATGAATCTAGGGTTTCTTTTTTTCAAAAATAACTCCTTTAATACTTATAAGTAAGTTCTAATACTAATCTATTTTTTTTATTTGGGTATTTAAAATTTACATTTTTATGTTGATTATTGAAAAGTTTGTCTATGTGAGTTATCATGTGTATTAATTGTGGGTTATCATGTGTATTAATTAACTTAGAAGATGAATATTTCACATATTTAAAACATATATTTAGTTCTCTCAAGATTCACCTCATAAATGAATTTATATCTATTTTTTTTTATCTAATAAAATCTTTATATTTTAATTTTAATTGTGGTAAAAAATAATCTTTTATACCTAATTTCTATCATGCCAATGAAATATTTATATTTTAATTTCAATTATAGTAAAAAAATCTTTTATACCTAATATTTTATTATGTAAATATAATTTTTATTTATAATAAAAATAAGTTTTTCATGCAATGGAATAATTGATGTAATTAAACTAATTAATAAAAATTAATTACAAATTATAACATATAAATTAAATTATAATTAATTATAATAAAATTGTTAAGAAAAATATCTAATAATATATTTCATAATTTTTTCTTCATTTAACATTTCTCTTACTTTTCATAAAATACACTAATACATTTCATTGAAAATACACTAATACATTTAGATTTTGAAAATTAATTATACAAATTTTTATTTTCAAAAACACATTAATGATCCTCATTTCCACTCTCACACATATTTCTTCAACACAACTTACGATTGAAACCAAAACTATATTGTAAGGCTTGGAGTTTTAAGCTAAGATTCTCTATAAAGCACAGAATTTTAAGCAAGATATACTATGAAGGCTTTATCCAAACTTTAAATGTCTTAAACAAATACTTTGATTGTTAGGAGCGCAGCGAAATTCCAACACTAACCTTGATGATTACCAAATCCATGATTAGGGTTTCTAGGGTTTGTGGTGGTTATTACATAGCCACTCCTTCCTTTTTGCAATGCTGATTATGTCGATTCTCTTCTGGGCTTTCCTGTGTTACGCCCGCGGATGGGTACTCATCTCAGAAGACTTATACAGACAAAAATCCCGTGTACAAGATGAAATGTCGTGTTGATGGACAGGGAGGGCAGGTAGGCAGGGTTAAAGTAATGGATCCGTCATCTGCGAGAGTC
>JASDQU010303708.1:0-13731 GCA_032191745.1 Picea mariana | reverse complement strand
AATCACTAAAGATAAGTCCATTTGAGGCTCTATATGGTAGAAAATGAAGATTTCCAATTAGTTGGGACATTTGGATGGATAGAATCACACTTGAACTAGAATTGTTAAAGGAAATGGATAGGAAAAAGAGCTATGTACATAGAAAAAGGAATCATAAAGAGTTTAAGGTGGGATGTCATGTGTATATTAAGGTAAATCCCAATAGGAGATCCCTAAATTTTGGGACTTGTGATAAATTAGCACCCCTCTACTGTGGACCATTTGAAGTCCTAGAAAAAGTGGGACCAGTAGCATACAAACTTTCCCTACCACCTACTATTAGATTTCACGATTTGTTCCATGTATCATTATTAAATAAGTATGGTCACGATTCTAGTCATGTTATTGAATGGACTATGATACAAGTGGAACTAGAGAGAGAATTCCATCATGGACCTCAACGCATCCTAGAAAAGAGAGAAACATTACTCTGAAACTAAGTTGTCATTTAGGTCAAGGTGCAATGGAATCGATTTGGAGTAGATGAGGCTACTTGGGAACTGGAAGATGCCATGAGAATGGAATACCCACTTTGGTTTCCTATATAAATTATATATATGGTGTTTTAAACACCGAGGATGTTGTTTTAAACACTGAAGAAGATGTTTATTTAAGGGGGAGGGGATGTAACACCCTGTTTCCCTCCATGACTATAATTATGCTAAGAATTCATGTATTTTGGTTTATGAAGCATGTAATTGTGTTTGTGATTAATGAAAACACTAGACAACTGACAGGGAATAAATCCTTGAGTACTGACCATGATACCATGAGTGGGACTGGTGAGGTGGAACTAGGGTGTTTCAATAATGAAATTAGGAAGCTTTCTCAACAATATGGTCTACACCTACACAAATTGAATAAAATACCTACCAAATGTACCTAGACTGCATGGAACCATAGAGCCTAGATATGGTGATCAGGATTTGGTGGTTGAGAAATTATAGTTTTTGACTGATTTGACACTTGGAAGAATGAAAGGTCAACTGAGATCTCAACTAGAAGGATTCACTGGATTTCCCCCTTCAATTCGAGAGCCTGACACAATGGATTTATTCTAATAGAAGTCATCAATGATCTCAAGGATGGAGAGGAAGAAGAGGGAAAAGGTGGAAAAAACATAGAAGATGAGTAGACTAAGAACGTGGAAGAGAAAGAGGATGAAATAAAGATAACATCAACATTATGTGAAATAGAGGAGATCCAGAATGTGGATTCATGAAGATTGGACTCTTACAGAGGCTTATTGTGAAGAAATTGAGTTGCAGACTCACAAAAAGATGGTGCAATGAGAACAAGAGATTACACACACAACTCTGAAAAACAAGGAAGAGTTGGGATTTTTTTTGAAGAAAATAGGATTTTTTCCCAAGAATTGAATGGTCACCCTGGAGCAAAGAAGACCCATATTCATACTGGAGAAAAAGAGGACCAAAACTTGGTGCTTACTGGAAAGAAACCGACATTGATAAGGGGAGGTCATATAAGGAATTTGTAGCAAAGAAGGGGATCCATTATGAAGAGGAAATCTAGTTAGGAAGGTTCCTGATAAGCTTGTGGAGTTACTGAGCTCAGTGGGAAGAGGGAAAGTTTTGTTGTTTCTAGTAGAGTGAGGGAGATTAAACTTCCTGAACCATTTATTGATTTGGTAGTAAACTGAGATAGTCTATTGGTGGTACCATGGCCTGGCATGGGGGTGAAATGTTGTAGAAAGGAGCGATGCAACATAGCCTATGGTTGGTTGGAAATGCATTTCCCTTAGTGAGCTGGCTGGTTAGAATCATTACTAAACATAAAAGTGTTATTTTTTCATTTCTATTGTATGCTTAATGATGATGATAAATTTCTTTCTATTTATATTGGAGATTTGGCTAGATGAAAGAATGTTCAATTCCTGAGTAAAATGGAGTAAACAGAACCTTCATTCATTATCAATTATGTTAACTCTGAATGAATGAATGAATGAATGAGGAAGTTCAATACATGTCATTTTTCCTATAAAATTCCTAGCCCTTGAATGGAAAGCTTGAAATATACAAAATATTCATTTGGTTACTTGGGTAGAGTGTTCGTAGTTGCTGAGGAAGTGGTCTGGTATCTTGAGGAAGGTGAGTTAAATCCTTATAGGAAATAATGTAGGACTTTTTAACCCTAGAACATACAATATCCCAATGGTTCCCCTTGCTTTTGAATGGAAATTTTGTAGGATGCAAGATCTTCATTTTGGTTTGTTGGAGTAGAATGATCCTAGTCGGTTGCTGAGTGGTTTGATTGCTTAAGGGAGTTATGTAGAACATCGATAAACTAACCCTGAAAGGACTGTGGAGTTGTTGAATATTGGAGAAATCCTTTAAAAGTGATTAAAAACCATATGTGGAACCTTATGAATGACATTTGTTGATTCAATGGGAGGAGAAGATCTTGATCATTGGTTAGAGATATAATCCTCATGAGAAATCCTATTATAAGGAAATGCCATCAGAAAGGTGATAGGTCCCAATGGATTTATGATGGGAAAGTCCCTACCAATTGTGAGTCATCGATCCATAAGAATTCAAGCCAATGAGATATGGACTATTGAATCCCAAAGGATCAAGAAGATAAGTCTATCGAGAGAAGGGAGTCAGGAAGGCAAGGAAAGGATTTTAGGAGAGAGTTTTGATGGAGGAAAACTGACACTGAGATCCATAGAATGAGAGGACCATAGATCCATCGAAGAATATGTCAATGGGTACACATTCGTTGGACCTAAAGTGATCCACTATAAGGAGGAATACCTAGATGTCGATTAAATGTCAATGAGTGGTTTTTGACGATTAATGGGATGAACTGAGGACCATTAGAGTAGCCTCATCAGAGAGCACCAATCGGTAAGACCTGTGATTACTCGGAGTGGCTGCATCCATATGTAATAGGACCCTGAGTGGTTAAGAACCGTTGATCTATGGGATGGGTGATTGATATGATCTCAACCATAGATTTGTTGAGGACCCCACATGTTCACATGATGAATGGGTGATGGAAGAGGAATTAGTTGTCGCATAGTTAGAGGTGCCAATTCGATCAGTGTCGTTGAATTCTAACTACAAAGACTGTTGGATCTTTCGAAAAAGGACCATTGGAGAGATACTATCAGGATGGAAATGTAGGTTAGGTAACCCACTTTCCTGATGGTAAAATATCCTGATTCACTTCCAAAAATTGACCTGGTTGCGCAAAGGGAATCCCAATCGTCCAATCGGGGATGTTTGGTTCCTAGTTTGTGTAGTAAACTTTTGATGCATTCCCATCAAAATTTTGGTGCTGAGTGAGTAGATTTGATGCAGTTGGATGTTTTGATAAGGAAATTGCTCATGCACTGCATGACATATAGGGGTGATAAAGGTTCAAACCCAAGTTTTGGGGATACAAGAAAGAGAAAATATGGCATCCCACCATCCTAAGTAAGTTTATGTGGTGAGGTGTGTTATATTTTGTGAGGAGAAAATAGTGCATATATGCACTTTGTTTAGGCAACAATCACATATATTTCATTTTGGGAAGTGTTTTTTCCCACCTTCCATCCTCTTGTTATCCTTGAACTTAATTCATGGGTTTTTTCTTTGATTCCTTGGGATGTCTAAAAGTTTTTTTCTATGCTATGATGTTGGTTGAAGTATTTTTGGTGTCGTTTTCCCTTGGTTATGGATTAAGGAAGAAACAAAAGAAAAAGGAAGAGAAAAGACAAAGTATGAACTGTGCAGAAGGCACATTGACTAAGAATGGGTCGAAGTGGTCAAAGAAGCAGAAAAGAAGGAGCAGAGTAAGGGAAAGCGAGTCGTTGAATGAGAATATAGAGGAAGATAGATAAGCAAGGTAGATGGATCATGGAAAACTTAGAAAGAAGAAAAATCCACCAACAAATGCTTTGGAGTACCTCGCAGGAAAGAAGGAAGGACAGGTTGGTGAAGCCCTGAAAATGTGGGTCAAGTTGACCTAGGGTTTTAGACACCTACGGTTTTGTATTTAGGGTTTTGACACCTAGGTTCTGGCCTAAGGTTGTTTGAGAGTCATTGTAATGTATAAATAAAGGTTTAAAGGACCAAGGAGGGTTAGCTAAAGTTCTGTTGTGATATCGAGTGATTATGATTGTGCGAGAGAGAAGTGTTGAGCATGAGAGAATTCCCGTATTGTAAGATATTCAACTGGGTACAAAGGTCAACCCCACAGCTGAGTGCACAGGGAGGGGAGAAGAGAGAAGGAGAGAGAGATATGCAAGCTAAGTTCGCATATAGAACTGTATGTTTTCACATAATATATCAAGAAACATAGTTTTGTGGATGTATCCCTAGGGAGAGGGTGAACCACATAAATATTGTTGTCTCCATGGTTGATGCTGTGTTCTTTACCTTCTATTATTCTGTTATTGCATTATTGTGTTAGATCTAAGATATAACTATGCAAAGATGTCTTAAGTTAGTAAATAATAACTATATCTCGATGTGTTGTTGTTTTGGATCCACTTTGCATTCCTTCTGGTTGTAGACACCTATGTCGTGCAACCCCCTATTTCTACTTCAGGTGAGACTGCATCTACTCCACAAGTGTTGCTGAAAGGGCTAGTAGTTAGGGCTTGTTGGTGCGCTATTAGATTTGAACCTTGGGTTTTCCCCTGTGCCAACAAATGGTTCCATTACCGAGACCAATATATTATTGAGGGAATGTCAAGGTGGTTTCCATCAAAGACATAGATTCAAAAGTGGATAGAAGAACAATAAAGAGACTTCACCAAAGCTCAGAACAAGAACCCTAACATTAGTACAGAGGATTGGTTGGGAAGGTATATCTTTACTGATATACATGATATTTTCTTTGGGGGAATTCATAAGGATCTATACGAGTGGTTATCTAGATTAGTAGATACCCAGTTTGAAATCATATCTAAACCACCTGTGGTTTGGATGTTGATGCTGATCAAGAAGGTCAAGATAGTTGATAACACCATGTCAAGAGCAGTAGATCACTGGTTCAAGAGAACTATTGGAGGGTACATCACTAAGTTTTCTATTGACAGAGTAGAGTCATATAGCCAAGCAGAGAGATATTTCTTTAAGGGACCTAGAGGAAAATGTTTACACTTTTTGAAGTTGAATATCAAGATTCTATTGCATGAGAAAAACATCTTGAAGATACAATGATCACCTGGATTGAAAAGCTAATGTTCAATAACTCAGACAACGACCATGACACAGAGGTTGGACATACGCACAGTGGGAGAACCTTCAAAGAGGTTCCTCTGTTAAACCTGTTTGAGAAGAGCCACGAACCACCGGCACAGGATGAAGGGTTCTACAGTGGAGGAGAAGAAGAGTTATTGAATGGGAACAGTCAGGGTCCGCTGAGGTAGAGGAAGAGAAGACTGAAGAACCTCATCAAGAAGAATCAGAAACTTCAAGAACTGCATGGACTCCTGAAGTAAGTACTACTACTCCTCCTGTCAATTTAGCGGCGTTAAGTGACCAGAGTAGTCAAAGTTATCAAAGAACTCAGAGCACTATTACCAACAATTTAGTATATACTTACTCAAGAAACCTAGGAAGATCTATGGAAGATGAAATGAGGATACTTATATTTAGAGGATATGGATCTGAAGATCCTAATCAACACTGGTTTTTATGTGAAGCTATATGGAGTATCAAGCAAGTCAGTGACGAAGCTGTTAAGAGAGATCATTTTAGTACTACCTTGAGAGACTGCGCACTGAGCTGGTACATGAATTTTGTTAAAGGAACTCTAAATCCTAAACTATTGAATGATATCAAAATTGCGTTGAGTGCAGAACTCAAGAAACCTAAGTCAGAGTCACAATGCATTACAGAACTGAAATAAATCAAGCAGAGAGTGCTATAGAGGGAAAACCCCCCTATGGACTACACTAGGGTTCAACATGTAGGCATATCTAACCGTCTAAAAGTATCCTACTTTTTATAACTACCCCAACTATAACCCACATTCATGCATGAAATACAAAGTAAAATATATGATAACTCTACCTTAAACTCCATGTCTGGTGTCGATCCTTTCGTGTTCGATTGCTCCTCAACTACAAGTCTCTTCCCAAGGCTGACCTCCATTCACAAAAAAAAAACAAGAAACTATGAACATGCATCTCATATATGAATTAGTGGGTTAGATGTCTGTTGGCAGCCATTTTCATTCCTATCTTTTCCTTACAAGCTGCCTACAGAAGGGTTTTGAACCCTCAATACTTGTCGCAATTTTTTAAAAATAAACGACACTATTACCTTTCGCTTTCACATACCTACTTTTCGTTTTCATTTTCACGACTGCAAGCATGAAAACCTACATTTGGGATTCATGTTGATGGCATTAGAATGATCTTTTGGATTGCTATGAACCTATTTGTTTATGTGGTCATAACTCTTTTACCTCCAACTCACCACTGGTCACACATTTATCAAAACACCAAACCACCACTCACTTTGCATTTGACTATTGTTAATATGGTTTCGATTTATAAATTCATTGATGCAATGGTTATTTGATATTTTGGTGTCTTTGATCAAATTTTTGATGCAATGGTTTTATTGAACACATTAATTTTGGGTCAAATCGTGGTTCATTTGACATATTGGTGTTCCTTTTAAATCATGCAAATGCCATTATTTATTTAACACTCGGATCGATTTTTGGTTATGTATATCATGGTTTTCAATGGTTATGTGATAATTCATTTGACATTTTGTTTGCAATGCTTTTGATATACACTATTGTGATTTGAATGTACCAAGGCATCGTTGGCTGTACAAGCCCGACATGATAGTTTTGCATGGTCCCAATTTACTCCACCACCCTCACACGCATAAGTATTAACACTCTGTCTTGCATTTCGGGTTACCTTTGCTTGTTTTGGGGAAGCTGCAGGAAAATGGTTCTGTGTCTACCCTGTCAAACCCCCTCACTGATTACCCTGTTGATCCTGTGCTATTTGCTATGGATCCTGTAGTGCGAATCGAGCCCAACGGCGTCCAAACTTGGTTGTTATTTGATAACTCCTGAGAGGACCTAGAGAGTAATGGTTGGTTGGTTTTTATTGAGAAGTTCGAGGGTTTCAACCTCGCAGTCGCTCAACAATTTTCACTTACATTCGATGGATGTAGGGCCAAAGTTGGGGACATCCAACTCGAATTGAACGAGGATTTCCTCAGCTCAGCCACTGGTCTGCCAGCCAAAGGGAAGAAATGGTTTAAAAATTTGAAGGTTGATGAAGTACCATGGCCACTACTATTTACCTCAAGGAAAATCAACAGTTCCGACAAAGGTATGCCAGTTACAGCTCTTAAGTTTAGGTGGCATGATTTGTTGGCCATTATTAAGAAATTCATTACATGCGAGGGTAGATACGGTTTAGTTTTACTATACGACTGCTCATGAGTTTCATAGATTTTCCTTTAAATATGCCACATTTCCTCCTTCGGAGTTTATATAAAATGGCCAAACGTTTCAAGAGGGAGAAAGCCGACTCCAGCCTCTTCCACCATTGTTTAATTAAAATTATTATAGTTCATCATTTAAGGTTGAGTGGCGACTGTTGGGAAGATTTCTTGTTGAGGAATGGCTTTGCCAGTCCTGAAATTGGACAAGTTGACAAAACCGTGGTCACAGAAACCCTTGTCGGGCCTGTCATGCCCCCTCCTACACTCTTACCCTCTCTTGAACCCTCGACCTACCCAAACACTACCCAAACCGACACCCTGCCTAATTCATGCCTAAAAGATGGCGGTAAGCCTGTTAAAAGGTCTGCAAGGAAAAAGGGTAAGGGTAACAACGATGTCAATCACAAAAGTAAAAATGTTGTGCGTTGGGTATCAAGGTGTGCTCGCAATAAACCTAAACAAAACATAGACCAACAGCCAATTCTGTTGAGTGAAGATTCCGATTCCGAAATCGAGCGGTTTCTAACCGAGGAGTATCCATACTCACACGACCTTTGTTCAGTCAAGCCCTATGACTATGTGATGAACCTCCCGCCATGTCTTAGAGATGACCCCAACTTCCCCAGGATCAAACTCGACACTGGAACTGCTGGTAAATTAAGAGATTCTTCACCTGTAATTACACGGCCTGATCAACCACAGTGCAATGAATGCAAGTCGTGGCTCAACCAATATTATACAGACGTCCCTTTGCTCCAATCCTGAATCAAGTCCTTGGAGGACCAAGTAAATGTGTTAACCAAAGAAAATGACAGACTGCAAGTTAATGATAAAAGGCAGAAGACCATAGGCTCTGTCGTTTTCAAAAATCTAGACGCGGCCACTGCCATTGTTAATTCAAAAATAGCTTGATCGAATCGAATCCCTGAAACCGAGGTATGGTATTTCAACAATGATTTTAGAATGATTTTGTTTGTTTTGAATTAGCATAAAGGATTTGTTTCCTCAATCGCATCTATTTATGTTATGATTGAATTGATACAATCCGATTTTGTTTGTAAATAATAACTAGCTACAGAATCGTGAGATTCTGTAGCTAATCATAAAAATTTGAATTTTTGATTTTACAACTAAACACAATCTGAAATCGTGTATTTTTGTGCATTTATAGGTACACATGAATTTCAAAGGAAATTGGATCGACTGTGGCATCTTTGAACATGCCTTTTTTACATATTTTTGGATTGGGCTGTTAGTTTTAGATAGGAACAGGAATTTGGGAGATTGTATTCCCATAATTTTTGCAACAGCTTTGATAATTTCCACGGGAATGTTTTCATCCTATGGCCTTTATATATGTATTATTTTTGTAAACAAAAACCATCGCTGCTGGGGAGCAAAGAATATGGATTGATGATTATTCAGAATCGAATGAAAGTAGATGTTTGTACGGCTTTAGCTTCAATATATCATACTTTTGTTCAAGTTTTTGCTCATTTCAATTTGTAATCAAATTATTGACTACTTTAGATATCATAGTTTGCTACAGGTTGATGTGATGGGATTTAAATAGTTTCCATATTTGATGTCTCTCATTTTACATACAACAATTATCCTATTTCAATTTAATGAACAGAGGGTTAATCTTCTTTATTAAATGAGCGGTTATATACAAATCTTTGCAGAGAGATTTATCTTAATGTAATCATTTGTAAATTATAAAATTGTTGTTGCTACATCCTTTACATGTTCTGTCGTTAGCATTCAAAAGCATTGTTGCTTCGTGTTTACGCGAAGTATTGGAAAATCTGGTGCGGGTTGGCCTCATCGAACAGTGAACACAAATGCCTATGTACAGGACAAGTAGGAGATGATAATTTCAGGTCAGTTTGCTATTTTATTTTAATAGTTTAATTAATATAACAATTCTCTATAGCTTAGATAGATATATAATACAGATTGTTATTTTTATTGCTTAGTTAGATAGCTGTCGTTCATTTCCTGTTTATAAAAGTTATAAAAAAAAAATATACTGAACAATAGCTTTTGTTGTTAATTCATATATGATTTTTGCAGGTTTTTGATTAAAAAGTTGCAATTTGTGAATACTGTACATATAGTAGAAATATAAATATATCTATGCACTTTATATTTAATAAGTAGAACTATTATTTTATTAGCCAGTAAAACTGTAAATATATGTTAGATTTGTATATAGGTTGCATTAGCTGTTTTTCACTTAGATTAGTTTTTTTAGCTTAGTTTTTTTTTTTTTTTTCCTAGGACATAGATCAACCAATGGATCCGCTAAACCCATCGAAGTGGATTAATTCAAATGGATTGGGTTATTTAGACAACCCCAGACTAGATTCACTTCTCCAGTTGACGAGCGATCAATTTCTCCCATCAACAAATGGCGCTAGGAGGGCCTGAAAATTATTAATGGCACGAGGTGGTCGTAAGACTCCTCCACCACCCAACCCCTCACCTATAGTGACAAGAATTCATTCAAATGAAAACATCGTCCCTCAAATAGTAACCACATCAAACGATGATCTACGGATCATAGTTGAACCAGTAACCCCAAATCCTACAGGTGGTGACGTACAAGAGATTGTCTTCCAATCTCTCATAAGAACACATAGTGCCTTTGCCTATTTAAGGCAACCAAATTGACCTTTGTACTAACCATTAGATTTATCTGATATGAGAGAAAAACTTGGAGGCACTAATCTCACTTTAAACCCTACTGATCCAATCCTCACTCCTACAGCGGGAGGATCTGGTATATCACCCTCACCACCTCCATCATCCCCTTCTTCTTATGAAGAAGAATCCTCTGATGAAGGCAGTTCTTCATCCTAGCCTTCGACACCGCCCACACCAATGGCCAATCAGAACAATCCTACCAGACCCTGGCTTGACCAAGATGCGGTAGCTGTACCTGGGCCTCAGCATCCCTTACCCAAACATCTGGAGAAATGGCTCCCTAAGTTTGACCTGGACTCTAAACAGATCATCGAAGATCACATCAAAAAGTTTATGTTATCCATTAGACTTCATAATGTCGAGCACGAAGACGTATTCTGTAGATTGTTCCCCTATGCTTTCGAGGGCAATGCCTCTACCTGGTACTTTGCCCAGCAACCCCATACCATCGTGTCATGGGAGAAGTTTGAATCCTGCTTTCTTGAGAATTTTGGAGATGATAAGTCCCCAGAAGTTCTAGTCATGGAGCTTTCTAGTTTAAGAATGAACCCCAAAGAGAAAATCAAATACTTTAACCAAAGATTATTAACACTAAAGAACCGAATCCCTATGGATTTGATGCCTGCTGAGAATCTTATCATAGCATACTATATGAAATCCTTACATCAAATTATAGCCATTTGGGTAAAGAGATATAAGAAAGCCACATTGTTAGAGGCCTTCGAAGAGGCTAGTCAAATTGAGAAAGAAATCCTTAGCTTAAAAGACACTACTAGCAACGAAATAGAGATTAGTTCATCTTCCAAAAAGAAAATCGAAATCCTCCCTAGACCTGCCCAAAACAAAACGCAACCTGAAAGCTCAGATTTAGAAAGCTTAACAAAAGTCGTTCAAAAACTGTCAAATCAAGTTATAGATTTGAAAAGGATGGCCGAAGAATATTCTTCGAGCAAAGGGCCTTACAAACCCCTGTTTAGGAATCCTTTTCCCACCAACCGACCTAATTCAAATACTGAGGGCCTAAATCTAGAAAGACTGCATTTCGCGATTCAAACAATTCTAGAAGCCCAGGATAACTTGATGCCCCCTGAGATCCCTGAGGAAGTACTTGAACAAGAGACAATTGAAGAAGATGAATCTTCTCTGAACATTTTTGGACACTTCTCGGATAGCATTTTTCAAGCTAATTTCGAGACAATACATCCCTACAATACTAGGAGTAAGACAACAAACAAACCTTCTTCTGAAAACACTACGACTTTGCCCCCAAAACAGTCTAAACCAGCTGAGACTAAACAGAGTCATGTAAACCCAAACTTAGATTATGATTTAGTTGAAGATCTAAAAAATTTAAGGGCTAACATTTCTATTTATGAATTATTAAAATTCTTGTTTCTGCTACAAAAAATGTTACAGAATATCGCAGAGAATAGCAAAAACAACAATCCAAGCAGTAACAAAGTTTTTCATAATAACCCAAAAGTTCCTCATAAGGCCTCCACTAAGAACAATTCTGATCCTCATGAGAAGAGAGACCTTTCTATAAATAATGTAACAAATGTAGATAAATTAACTTTAGAGGCTGCGAGTAAAAAGCCACAAGCTTCCACCATTACTACTTGCAGAAATGTACCTCCATTTTTGTTAACTTTTGAAATCTTTAATAGGAATGTGCACAATTGTATGGTAGATTCAGGAGCATCTTCCAATGTAATGCCATGGTCTGTGTGTCAGAAGATTAATGCTGAAGTTGAACCATCCACCTTAAAGATCATCCAACTTGATCGAACTAGTGTTAAGGCTATAGGCGAATTAATGAATGTGCTTATAAGATTATCGTCTAACCCCAAATTTCATCAAGTGATTGATATTATTGTTGTGGATATTCCAGAATTTTATGGTTTGTTTTTAAGCAGAGATTGGTCAGAGCAGCTACATGGCTATTTCACGACAGATTGGTCTCACTTGTGGCTGCCCGAGAACGGAAAACCCAACAAAATCAAGGTAAATCGTGAATGTTATCTAAAGTTCACAGTGACAGATTTAAATGATCCCAATGAACCATTTACACCTTCTACCAATTCACCCGAAATGCAAGGGATGGATACCTTTTTTGGTAATTTCATGGTCGATACTTCCTCTATCACTAACCCGGAACAACAGTCCGAGATTGTGGCATATATGTAGCCAACAGTTTCTGCCCAATGGTCTCATGCACCCAACAAAAATCAAATATGGTCTCTTTACTTTGATGGGTCAAAGTCCAAGGAAGGAGCTGGTGCGGGCTGCGTTAGTATTGATCTAGCAGGTAACAAAACCCTGATTGCATGCAGGTTAGAGTTTGAATGTACAAACAACACAACAGAATATGAGGCTTTATTGCAAGGTCTCAGGAAAGAATTAGATATGAACATTCAAAATTCGACTGTCTTTGGCGATTCAAAAATCATGGTTAGACATGTAAGAGATTCTATCCACTGTTTGTCTCCGCATCTTAAAAGCTACCAATCTAAGGTATGGAATTTGATGAATAAGTTTTCTTCTTTTAACATAAATTCTATTCCTAGATTGAATAATTTGGAAGCCGATTTGTTAGCTAACGTATCTTTGAAACTCTTTCCTGTAGAAGGCTTGTCCCCGAATGCATTCTCCGTCGAACTGTTGTTCAGGCCATCCATTCCTGACAACATCATGAATTAGAGAGTCTTTGAAGACGATCAACAAATTATTAGTTTCATGCATATGGAAGAAACTTTCCAAGGCGCAGTGATCGACGAATGTGTTGGTTGTGGAGCCTGATTATCTTCCTGATTCAGAGGTCCTTGATTTTAGCCGTGTTTATACCCCATGAAGTATTTACACCCCATAAGTATGTACACTCTTCCACATGGGGGAGTGCAGAGGGGGGGTACCCCCTCTGTGGAGTCTGAGGAGGCTATCCCCCCGGCTGGGGGGTTTGGAGGCGAAGCCCCCGAAGCAAAAATTGCCTTGTAAAATTATATTGNAATGGTAGAGATTATGTTAGGGTTTTTTTCCCTAGAAGGAAACCCTCTTTTATGAGGGAAATGTATTGCGGCTATGGTGGATGGTGAATATTGTATTATGAGAGAGGAGACTATGAGAGAAAGAAGAGGAAGTTACAACGGGTTTTGTTGTAGGTTGTATCCCTTCATTTGCTGGATAATAATAAAGGAAGGACCTAGCAATTTCTCTGGTGGACATAGCCCACACTGGGTGAACCACGTAAATCTGTGTCTCTCTTGTATTGTGTGTCTTCTGTTTTTTGTTTCTGCATTTGTTTTTATTTATTGCTCCACGGTCCTGTTTTTCGAACAACTGGTATCAGAGCATAAGGTAACTTGCAGGAAAAGAGGGTTCCTGGTTCGAGTGGGAGCAATGTCAGAAGATGGAAAGTTTAGGGTCGAGAAATTTAATGGCCAAAACTACCAGTTATGGAAGATGCAGATGGAAGACTATTTATATTAGAAGGATCTATTCCTACCATTGAGCGGAGTAGCAAAAAAGCCGACATCCACGAAGGACGAAG
>JASDQU010303706.1:0-13731 GCA_032191745.1 Picea mariana | reverse complement strand
ATAATATACTTAATCAAGCTTAATCATATTTATAAAATTATTTATAAATTTTAAAGTGAAATTTAATTTAAATTTTCAATAATAACATATTCAATCAAACCTAACCATATTTATATA
Source organism: Picea mariana (assembly GCA_032191745.1). Classification (NCBI taxonomy): domain Eukaryota; kingdom Viridiplantae; phylum Streptophyta; class Pinopsida; order Pinales; family Pinaceae; genus Picea; species Picea mariana. Next base: position 13,614 of record JASDQU010303706.1, on the reverse strand, counting down.
ATTATTTATAAATGCAAAGTGGAGGAGGTGGGCTTGTGGAGAAGGAGAAGAAGGTTCACTATTTGGGATGTTCATGATAGACTAAGTATGCTTTTAAAGGAGACTTGTCTTAGAACATAGAATATACTTTGATAAAAACATTTGGATAGACATTACAAGGATCCCTGAATTTACTGCTACGTCTTCACGTCGTCGTTCTGGCCGCATTTCGTAAATATTAGTTGTCCATGAAAGCATATGCGACAGTTCACTGTCGGATCAATGTGTTTTGCATAAAAGGAAACCTTCCAGACACTCTACACTTCCTGAAAACACGTGGGGTATGGCGGTAACGGTGGGCCCCGACAGCGGTTAATGTTGACCAGAGGTTTTTCTTCGGCAGAAGAGGGCCGCCGCTTGTATCTCTATTAATGGATTGCATTGAAGACGGATTGGAGTGTGGGGATTGAAGGCGGTTGTAGTTGTTGGGTGTTTTGGATTCTCCCACAAAGCTCACGAAATTTAGGGTTTCATGAATGAAATTGTGGGGAGAGTCTCAGTGAGGTGAGAAGTTTCAGATCTTTGATAAAGAAAAAGACTATGTTTTTTTTATGTTTTTTTATGTGTACGACCCATAGCAGAGTGGGAGAAGCTTCCAATAGGGCCCTGTAAGGCGTTCTTTCTGTAAGTGCAACCATACTTTGTCACCCACCTAAAACTTATGTGGCACCCAGTGTTGATCATGGTGCTTCTTGTACTTGGCATTGGACTTCTGTAAAATATCTTGAACCTATTGGTGGATGTGTTGGATCCGCTCAATGAACCAGGTGTCTTTATCAGCTTCAGGTGGAGCAGGGGACGAATTGGTCGAGGTGGTTTCCAAGGGTAGTGCAACATCCATGGGGCCCAATGGTTGGAATCCCAACCCCACATTAAAGGGGTTGTGGCCAATTGAGCTATGCAGGGCTTGGTTGTAGATATGATGGACATAGGGAATAATCTCATCCCATGTGTGGGGGTGATTGGAATTATACATGTGTAGGATATGCACGATCATCCGATTGACGACCTTAGTTTGGCCATATTTTTGGGGGTGGAAGGAAGGGGATTTGGTGAGCTTGGTATCCAACAGCGACCAGAGGCTCAACTAGAATGTGTTGAGGAACCAACTATCCTGATATGAGACAATGGTTTGTGGGATCCAAAAATGTACCCATACCTGTTCAAAGAAGAGCTTGTCAGTGGCCTCTGTTGTGATGCTCTTCTTGTAGACAACCATAATCAACATCTTAGAAAAGCGATCAACAACCACAAAAACACAGTCATTTCCCCTCTTGGTGGATGGAAGGCCCGACATGTATTCCATTGAGACGGATTCCCATGGCTTGTCAAGAGTAGGCAACGAGGTGTACATGCCCTATTTCTTAGTGGTCGGTTTGGAAATAGTGTAGGCGGTGAAAGACCTGATATACTTGTTAAAATCATGTCGAAGTTTCATCCAGTAGAAATGTTTCTACAACACTACCACTGTCTTTTCGACGCCAAAGTGTCATGCCACCCAACTGTAGTGAGCTTCCCAAATTAGCTTCGCACGCTCACTTGATGGAACATAGAGATGGCCCAGACGACACAACAACCTGTCTTGAAGATGGAAATTAGCAACCACTGAGTTTTTTCCCAACATTGGGTAGGTGGTGGAGAATTCAAGGCCTGTCTCATAGAGGTGGGTCCATCTGTAGATCTCGTGGCCGCAAGAGTCTATCACCGTGGTGAGTGCCACAACTGGAGGTCGGTTGAGGCAATCAAAAAATCGGTTGATACTTCCGGTTTTATACTTGATTTTGAGGTGGAACTGTTGTAAGTATGTGGACCACTTCTTATGGCAGTCATTTTGCAATTTTCCTTGGGCTCGCATGAACTATAGTGGCTTATGATCTGTGTGGATGACTGTCTCCTTCCCAAGAATGTAATGTCTCCACTAGCGGTAGGCTTTCACATTGGAGTACATTTCTTTATCCTAAGTAGGGTACTTATGAAGAACGTCTGATAGTGTCTCACTATGATATGCCACAGGGTGTCCGTGTTGAGTGAGAACGACACCCACAACATAGTATGAATCATATGTCTCGATCTCAAAGGGATGTTGCAGGTCCAATAATGAAAGTACCGGGGATGAGCACAAACGCTTCTTCAAATCATCGAATTCTTGTTGTTGGGATAGGCCAAAAAAATGTTTTTCCTTACCACCACCCCAGGTTACTTGGCTGAGGGCCCATGCGATATGAGAGAATCCCAACATGAACCGACGATAGAAATTGGGGAGGCCCAAGAAGCTTCAGAGCTCAGTGAGTGTGGTTGGGGCTAGCCAGTCACGGATGACGTGGATTTTGGTTGGATCCAAATGCTCACCATGTGGATCAACAATGTAGCCTAAGTAATGGGCCATGTCCATGCCGAAGGAGAATTTTTCCAAGTTTTCATATAGCTTGTGTTGCCGCAAGGTGTGCAGAACCTGCTGAATATGCTGCAGGTGTTCTGCCCAAGTTTTGTTGTAGATGATGATGTCATCCAGACACACCACTAAAAAAATATTGGTGAAAGGTCACAGGATATCGTCCATCATCCTCATAAAATTTGTTGGCGCATTTCTCAAACCAAAAGGCATGGCTAGCCATTCAAAAAGACATTATTTTGACTTGAAGGCAATCTTTCATACATCTGTCTTTTCTATTGGGACCTGATGATAGCTAGACTTCATATCAATATTACAGAAGTATTTGGCCCCCATGAGCTGATCAAGGAGGTTGTCGATTTGGGGAATCGGGTACCGGTTCCAGACTGTGATTTTATTCAGGGCTCGGTAATCAATTCATATTCGTCAGGTCTCGTATTTCTTCTACACCAACATGATTGGGCTCCCACAAGGCGACGAGCTGGGAAAGATGTGTCCCTTGTGGAGTATTTCTTGGATTTAACTCTTGATCTCCTCGTTTTCTAATAGAGAACAACAATAGACTGTCCCATTGGGTAGCGGTGCACCGGGGGTTAGATCGATCAAATGCTTGACATGGTAGTGAAGTGGTACCTCGGTAGGAGAGGAGAAGATATATGAGTATTCTTCCATGACCTTACTTGCTTTTGTTGTGTGGGGAGATCGACCACGGAGGCCCTGGATGTGGATGCGATATTTTTCTCACTCTAAGAGAGAATCATGAAGACAATTTTCCCGGTCTGAGAGATGACCTTCCTGCATTTCTTGGTAGATATCAGGGAAATATCACTAGGTGGGACTTCCTCGAGTATCCTGTACAATTTCCTATTCAAAGTAATAATAACACTACGACGCATAGACTCATATACAACATGGAATTTCCATAATTAAGGTTGGCCAAAAAGAACATTACAAACTTTGAGAGGAGCAACATCACACAATACCTCGTCCTTGAAGGGATTGATGTCGTATGATAGTCGACACTCTTGGCNNAATGGTGGCACTAGGTTCTGCATCACTTATCCATATTCCCCTTTTTGGTTCTGATTCAGAGTCAGAACTCGCATCTGATTCAAAGGCTTTTGCTTCGGCCACCAACGACTGCTTTGAGCGACAATCAACAGTGTTATGCCAAGGGCTCTTATGGAAGTCGCACCACTTCTCGGTATCTTTCTTTGTCTTTCAGTGTCCTCCTTTTCTTGCAGCCTGGACTGGTTGTCTTGATATTGTCCATCTTTTCTCTGTTCTTTGTTCTATGGGTTGGGGCTGCCCTTGCCTGGATATTGCTGTGAGGGGTTCCCAGGCCCAAATTTTTGTGTCTTTTGTTTGAACTTCTGCTCGATTTTGACGACATATCGATAGGTCGTGCCTAAGGACAAGATGTCCATAAATTCCATTTCGGTCTGGATGTATCTATGCAGAGCAACGTGAAACTTGAGCACCAGATGTCACTCTGAATATTTGATACCCATCTTGGTGTGCAAGGAATGGAAGATATTTGTGAACTTTGGCACAGCTTGGTCTCTTTCTTGCCGCAATGTGGTCCATTTTGTATACAAGTCGTCATAACTTCCGGCAGGGTAGTATTGTTCCTTAATAGCATCCATGAAGGATTCCCAGGTGGTCGCGACTGTAAATAATGAGGGTTCCTATGTTTCCTTTTTCTCACAAAATTTTTCCCACCAATCTTTGACATGGGGAATGACTTTGAGGAGCACAAAAGTAATATTTTCTCTATTCGAAAAGTTATGGACAAAAAAATACCCTTCTAGTAGATTCAACCATTTTTGTACAGCATATGCATCTATCTGACCTTCAAATCAAAGTTGATTTGTAACTTGAAGGGGGCGGAGCCTCCACTCAAGGAAGATGTGTCACCTGTCGGTAGCCACCGAAGGATTTGCATGAAATTATCCATCATCGCGTTCCTCTGTTGCGTGAGGGATTCCTCAAGCAATATTTTGATAGGATCTCTTTTCTCGTTGTCTTTATTTTATTTTTCCATGAGAGGTCGCTTGGGCGTGCGAGATGTTTTTTTCTCAAGAGAAGCAAGCTTGAGACCCAATTGTTTGTACCCTAACCTCGTTGGGGACATGCATTAAGAATGACAAGGAGCAGACTGCTCTGATACCACTGATCTATATTTTATGAGAATAACAAAATGAATACAGATTATTAAAAGATTTTTAACACAGAATAACAGAGATACAGTAAAATTGGTTTCTATTCAATAAGAAAATAAACTGAAACCATAAAATGCAGCGGAAAACAAGCTTGGAGGAATGGTGGTGTCTTATCTCTAAGAAGAGATGTGACGACTGTGCTCATTCACAAGAAGCTGATTACAATGAGGCTCTGAAGGAATTTTTACAATAAACATGAATGCAAAAACCCTAGACATCCAAAAACCTAACCCTAGGAGATGAAGCACCAAAATTCATGTGGGCCCTGTTGGGGTAAGCTAGTACATCAACTTCCTGGGGTCGTAAATTTTGCATATGATATTCATTTTAGGCACACGATAGCCCGTTGGAAAGGTCTATTAAGGGAATACACATGTTTTCGTCAGACTCAAACTTTGTCTATAGTTTGATTTTGGCGATTCCTAAAAACGTTGTTTAGGGCCTCAAAATGGCCCTAGAAGTCAAGGACCAGAAAACTAGAAAAAAACTGCCAAAATGAACCAGTTGGAATAGGTGGGAGGCCACTGGAATCCATATGGATTAATATAAGACTATCTTTTGTGGATGTTTCCCCACATTGGGGTTTTACCATGCAAACACTTGTCTCTCTTGTTTCTAGTCTCTTTGATTCATCGATTTATTGATGCTTTGTATAGGATATTATACTGGTTATATTCTCGTTATAGGTTATTGAATATTTTCCTAATCTAACACATCTGAAAAAGGTAACTTGTGAAGGCCCCCACTCTTAGTCCATGGATATAAAATAATTTGTACTTTGTATCCCTTTCTAGCACGTCACACCAACCAATTTACAACCAAAGGAAAAGTTTTAATAATTGATTTCCAAATGATTGAGGCATTGTGTATTCTATTTATGGGTATCCTAACCCAGTCCTCCACTATGTCATGAGATATATACTTATCTCTAATAACTTGAGCCTACAACCCTTCACCTTGGATTAAAAACTAAACATTATTTGCAAATAAGGCCTTGGAAAATAGGAATATATTCTTTAAAACTCATCCTCCTTGTGCCTTTGGAATTGCAATTCTTTTCCAAGAAACTAGAGCAATACCTTTTTTTTCTTGTGATGCCCTGACCAAATGAAACTATAACATAATATTCTAATCCTTTCCATAACTTCTTTTGGGATCCATGCAAGTGGCATCCAATACTCTGGAATTGCTTCTAAGATAAATTTGACCAAAACTATTTGACCCCCTCTTGATAACCACTAATTGCACCATACATTTAGTTTTTTCTTCATCTTTTCTATCAATGATTGCTAGTCACACATTTTATACAGATTTTTCTTTAATTGGAATCCCAAATATTTCAGGTTGATATCAAAATCAACCATATTGAAAGGTAACAAATGAGTAATGAAATTTATTTCCCTTCGGGGATACCTGAAAGGGTTATCATTGATTTCACTAGATTGATCATCATACTATTGGATAAACAAGATACATCAATGATTTCTTTGATTTTTTCAACCACTCTCCTAGAATCTTTACATAATATGAGAACATTGTCCACAAACAACAAATGAGTAACACAAGAGGGATCACCTAGATTTATGCCTTTAAAACTACCATTCCCAATGGCCTCCTTTATCAATATACTCAATCCTTTAGTAACTAAAATAAATAGGAGTGGGGATAGTGGGCACACTTGTCTATGCCCTCTTGTTGGATTGAAGAAGGGAAAAACTACACCATTTATTAGTATATAAAAATAAATATATGTGATTCTATTAATCACTATGGAAACAAATTGTGGAAAAAAATCCCAAATGGATTAGTATTAATTGTAAATAGAGCCAACTCACCATGTCATATGCTTTTGATAAGTCCACTTTTACTACCATATCTTTTTTTTTTTTACCTTGATTGAATGCAAATGTTCTTGAACAACCTCTAGTGCCTCGTGAATTTGTCTCCCTTCCAGAAATCCAACAAAGTTCCAATACTATCTTAGTTTAGATTTAATTTGCTAATAGAATTTGGATTTAACATTGTTTAAAGCTTATTTATGAGAAGAAAAAAGAGATCATTCACAAAAAAAATTATAGAAAATTACCTAAAATTAGTTTTTCCTCTATTTGAACATTGCATTACATAAGCTATTCACCCACACTTCGAACATACTTGTCTGCCTCTATTTTTTTGCATATGAAATTCTAGACATTCTAATGGAGTAACATAATACACCCTTCAAATTTAAACAAACCCTTTCGCACCTAGTATCTGGATCCCTAATATTTGAAGCTTCAATCTCTCCTTTTCTCACCCATGATTTTTTTTTCCAATTAATTAAATTTAAAATTTAACTTTTAAAACACTAATACACACACACACACAATAAGAATCAAATTATGAGGAGAAATAAATAAGTTTGATTCTTAAGATATGTCATGGATGAACATGGGGTGCATGTGCACCTAGCTAAGATCCAACTCATTCATCACTGGCCACCCCGGTGACTCTAATAGAGCTATGCAACTTATTAGGCCTCACCAACTTCTACCATAGGTTCATGTTGGGGTTCTCTAATATCGCTTGGCACCTAAGTCAAGTGACCAAAGGTGGAGTTGAAGCCAAGTTTTCCTAGACTAAATCACATCAGGAAGCATTCAATGATTTGAAACAGTGCATCTACTCTGCACCAATCCTCACATTTCCAGAATTGCAACAACCATATGATATTGAGACATATACCTCTAACTATTCTATCGGTGCAATCCTTACTCAACAAGGACATCCAATGGCCTATCACAATGAGACACTATCTGATGGTGTTTGCGGATATCCCACCTATGATAAGAAGATGTACTCCATTGTGTAGGCATGCCAAAATTTGAAGCATTATATTATAGGAAAGGAAACATCCATCCACATTGATCATGAGCCTCTAAAATTCATGGAGACACACGGAAATTTACATAATTACTGCTATCAAAAGTGTTCCACTCACCTGCAACAATTCCACTTAAACATTAAGTATAAGAAGGGCAACTCCAACCTTGATGCATACTACCTCGGTCAAACATGGGCTAGACATACTACGTTGGGGAGATAACCCTAGAGGCACTTTCACAATCAAAGAAGCATATGGTCTGTAGGAAAATCTCTCATTGCTACACAAAGCCACCATTTAGGAAAAAATTTGGAGTTCAAATTTATGGCCAAATATCAACATCTTCCTTTGGATTGTTGGGTACAAAATCATCCTCACTTGGGACAACCTGGAAAAACGAGGCTCCATTGGGCCTTGCATTTGTCACTTATGCCTAAGATCAAAAGAAACGCAGGAGCACCTCCTCAATCAATGTCCATACAATGCCAACATCTGGGATCAAGAGGCTCAAATGATGTGCAATTCAGATCGAAATAGGGAGGGGATTGAAAAACCAATTGTGGAATGGCGTCTCAGAGCCTTAAAAAATCCAATACTTAACCATATCTAGAATCATCTCCCGGGTATAGTTTGTTGGTAGATATAGAAAGAATGCAATCATCAAGTCTTCCTCTCTAAGAATCAAACCTGGGATAGAGTCTGGCTTCAAATAAAAAAGAATATCATAGAGACCATATTAGCAAAGACATGAACATTTGAGGATCTCTCCTATGACCCAAATGAAAGGGCTATACTACAAGGTTGGGCACTCCAAATTACCCATGCAGTTCCCATGATCAATGGGAAATCCAATAATGCTCACAGCCTAAATCGATGGACATGTCCACCTCCAGAATTCCTGCAACTCAACTATGATGGGGCTTCAAAAGGAAATCTGTGTCCATCTGGCTTCAGTTTTTTCTTTAGGGATGAACACAAAACGATTTTACATATCTCAACTAGAAGTCTTGGTTACAATTCGAATAATGTGACAGAGCTCTAGGATCTCATTAAAGGTATCCCATTGGCTCAACAAAATGGCTACAACCAAGTAGTTGTCGAAGGAGACTCCCACATAATTATAAACATGCTGAAAAGACTTCTCAATGGCTCTGCCCTGGTGAAGGTTTCCCCCAGTTGGAGGCTCCTTAAAAATATAGAACTCCTTTGATCCCTCCTTCGTGTTGAAATATTGTAACTGCGAAGAATATTCTAATTATAATTAAGTTATTTTTATATAGATCAAATCCTCTTTTGTGATTGATCATGTCGGGTCTTGTATAAGACCAAATCCCCTTTTGTGGATTGGTAAAACCATAATTTTATGGTGTTATTTGAGAAGTCTGCCCCTAGGGATTAATAAAGTGGTTTTAGACACTATTGGGAGAAGTTGACCCTGCTTGGTGAAATGACACAACCCTAGCACCCCTTAGCTAGTATAAATAAGAAAGGATGGCACCTCATTCTCTCACTCACTCAATCACTCAACAAGTGTGCATATTTCAGAGGTAGCTGTAGTTGCAAGAAGAAGGAGAGAGAGGTGCATGCATAGTCTTGGATATTATCTAGTGTTTTGGTCTTTATCTTGGCATTGTATTGACAATCTATATTAAGGAAGTTTTTGTTGGGTTTTCTCCCCCATGAGGGTTTCCCCAGATAAAATGATGTGTACCTTGTGATTGTGTTTCTTTCAGTGATCCTATTCATGCTATTATCTTTGAAAAGTATTAAAAATTAACATGGTATCATAGATGAATTGAATAGAGCACCTTCCATTGGGTAACCGAAAACGTCATTGTTGTTGTACAAGAAAATTAGGGCTTTTATTGGAAGGGAATTTTTGACAAAAAATGACCTAGGGAAGGTTTCCCTACCCTAGCGCATCCTTTGGCAGCTTGAGTGCACCTTTTCAATGGATAGAGCCTCTGAAAAGTCAACCCCTAGTTTTGATTGGTACTAGAAAACCAGAAAACCAGGAAAACCAGGAAACCAGAACCAGTACCAGAAGTACTAGTACAGATTTCTGCAGGTCAAGTTTCAAGGGGTAAAACTTGAAATTTTTGAAATCAGACAGCTCCATCCTACTCGCCTTAGTCCAACGCATCTCCTGGTAAGATCAGACTCAGTTTCTGAGCATTTTTTTTTTTTCATTTTCCTAGCTCTAGGTCAAGATGTTTGTAAGCAATAAGATTTTTGAAAAGTCAGAAGGTGTGGAAAAATTTCATACCTGGAAGTACATGATTGGACTCATTCTTGAAGATAATGACCTAGAAAAATTCATAAAAGAAAATGTACCAGAACCCGAAGAAGAAGCAACCAAAGAAAAGTACAAGAAGGATATGGTTAGGGCTAAAAGGATCATCAAAGACTCCATTAAAGATCACTTGATCCCTCAAGTGTCTTCTAAGAATACTCCAAAATAGATGTTTGATGCCCTAACCAAAATGTATCAAGGAAATAACATCAACTGAAAGATGAACTTGAGAACCCAACTCAAGAATAGAAAGATGCAGAAGGGAGAAACAATTCATGACTATTTCTCTAGGGTTTCTCAATTCAAGGAACAACTAGAATAAATTGGAGACAACCTAGATGAAGATGAACTTATAATGACAACTCTTAATGGTATCACAATACCTTGATATGCTTTCATCCAAAATATATGTGCAAGAAAAGAAAAACTCCAATTTGGCAGTCTATGGGAAGAATGTGCTCAAGAAGAAGAAAGAGTAGCCAACCGAGAAGTAGTACTATTAAGGGATGAATACCAAGCCCTAGATGCTAATGATAAAGGAGGAAAGAAAAGGTCTCATTTCCAAAAGGAGACCCATATTCATAAAGAATCTCACTCCCCAAAGAAGTTCACCCACTTCCATAAAGAATCACAGCCTCCAAGGAGATTCCAGAAATATTAGAGGGGGAAAAGAAGAGAAAAATATTTCTCCTCTTATCAATGTATCATTGTGATCAGATGGGACACATTGCTAAGAATTTTCCTGGTAGAAGGGAAGAATACAAGAAGAGAAATAACAAAAGGAATCATTCCCATGCATTTGAAGATGATGAGCCACCTACAAAGATGACTAAAGAAAAGATTGAAGATTATGTTTTATTCTCCGCCCTCTTAGGATCTATGATACCTGGTGAGGATACTTGGCTCATAGATAGTGGTGCTTCTAAGCACATGAAAGGTCATAGAGACATTCTATCTAGCCTTACAGAAAAAGACTTTCCCCAGAAAGTCTCACTTGAGATGACTATCAATACCCTATCAAAGCAATGGGAGAATCCACTTACAAACTGGATTCAGGAACTCCGATGAAGATGAAGGATGTACTCTATGTACCATGTTTGACAAAGAAATTTCTTTCTATCTCAACTCTAGATAAGAAAGGTTTCACAATTGCATTCATAGATGGTGAAGCTCTTATGTGGCCTAAAGGAAAAACCATAGAAGATGCAATTAGTATTGGAACAGAAGAAGGTGGCTTGTATAAGTTAAAAGATAAATCAGCCTTGACTCACTCCACTGAGAGTCCATGTGAAATTTGGCATAAAAGACTAGATCACATCAATTACAAAGTCTTACCATATGTAAGCAAGGTAGTTATAGGTTTACCAGAATTCAAGGTTGATCATGAAGGTGTGTGCAAGGAATGTGCACAAGGAAAGAACATAAAGAATCATTTCCCAAAGAGCAACAATAAAGAAGAAGGAATCTTGGAGCTCATCCACTCAGATGTATGTGGCCCAATGCCACCAACCTCTCTAAGTCGGTATGTATACTATGTGTCATTTATTGATGATTATTCTCGCAAGACTAGGGTTTATTTCTTGAAAAAAAAAATGAAGTACTCGGAAAGTTCAAGGAATTCAAAGCCTTGGTAGAAAATATCTTCGAAAGAAAAATCAAGATACGCGGGTTAGATAATGGAGGAGAATAAACCTCAAATGAATTTGGAATTTTTTGTAGAGATGCTAGGATTAAGAGGGAGCTCACCACTCCCTATAATCCTCAATAAAATGATGAGGTAGAAAGAAAGAATAGAACAATAATGGAAGTAGTGAAGACCATGATCCATGATCAAGATCTTCCAATGCACTTATGGGATGAAGCAACAAGAACAACAGTCTATGTCCAAAACAAATTATCCCATAGTACACTTGGATTCAAAACCCTCGAAGAAATGTTCTCCGAAAAGAAGCCAGAAGTAAGCCATCTAAAAATATTTGGCTTTCCAGTGTTTGTACACATTCTGAAAGAAAGGAGAACTAAGTTGGATCCTTCAGGAAAGAAGGGAACATTTGTTGGATGCTATGAGGTCTCTAAGGCCTTCAAAATTTACATACCAGGTTACCATAATATTGAGATTAGCAGAGATGTAACCTTTGATGAAGATGCAACACTCAAAATATCAAGGAAATGCCAGCTTGAAGAAGTATATGAAGAATAACCTATAGCTCCCAGAGTTTCAAAACCTGTGAAGGAAGTCACAGTTACCCCTGATGATGAGATTCCGGAAAATCATTATATGATAGAATCTCAAGAACCTCCCTAGATGACGATCTCTCACAAGAGAAATCCATCTTGGCAAAGGGAACTTATTCAATATAGAGAGAATAATGGTGCCCTAGAAGGAACCATGAGGCAAAGCAAGAAACTTAAGTCATTCTCCAGTTATATGGCCTTGATGTGTGATATCATAGAAAAGGAACCTACTTGCTTTGAAGAAGCCATTTAGAAGAAAGAATGGGTGGATACCATGATGGAAGAATACCAGTCCATTATAAAGAATGACGTAAGGGAAATAGTTCCCAGACCAAAGAACAAAGATGTGGTATCTTCCAAATGGATATACAAGATAAAACATGCTGCAGCCTGCAGGCGGAAGTATTGAAAACATAAAGCAAGATTTGTAGCGCATGGATTTTCTCAAAAGGAAGGCATTGATTATGAAGAGACGTATTGTCATGTATCCAGATACACTTCTATCAGAACCATCATAGCCATTGCAACTAAGATGAAGTGGAAGTTACACCAGATGGATGTGAAAACAACCTTCTTGAATGTGAGAAAAAACACAAGGGTTTGAAGTAGAAGACAAAAAGACTCATGTCTGCAGACTGAAGAAATCTCTATATGGATTAAAGCAAGCTCCCAAAGCTTGGTATGGTAGAATTGATAGTTTCATGATGACCTTGGGATTTACCAAGAGTAAAGATGATTCTAACCTTTACTTCAAGGTTATGAATGACGATCCAGTTATATTGTTGTTGTATGTAGATGACTTAATCTTAACTGGAGAAGAAAAGATCATCACAGATTGTAAGAAGAAGCTCGCTGCAGAATTTGGGATGAAATACCTAGGCCTAATGCATTATTTCTTAGGTCTTGAGGTTTGGCAGAGCCCAGATAATATCTTCCTTAACGAAGGGAAGTATGCAATTGAAATAGTGAAGAGATTTGATATGTTGGAGTGTAAAGCCATGAACACACCCATGGAAACAAAGTTGAAGCTCCTGGTCGATACTTCGTCAGAATTGGTTGATGATACTCTGTACAGACATATTATTGGTTCACTGATGTATCTGATAAATACCAGGCCATATATATGTTTTGTTGTGAACACCTTGAGTCAGTATCTGGTAGAGCCCATACATGTTCACCTCGTAGCTACAAAACCTATGATGAGATACCTTAAGGGTACGTTGGAATATGGTCTCTGTCATACTGGAGATCATGACTTCATACTGTATGGATATACTTATTCAGATTGGGCTGGAAGTGTTTCTGATAGAAAGAGAACTTTAGGATGTTGTTTTAGTCTGGGGTTAGCCATGACTTCATGGCAGAGCAAGAAGAAATCTAGTATTTCTCTCAGCATGACAAAATCAGAATATATCGCATCATGTTCCGCCAGTCGTGAATCCATATGGCTTTGGAAGTTATTGACAGGTCTATTCGATCTAGAGATGGAAGCCACCGTGATTCTATGTGATAACCAAAGTTGCATAAAGATGATGGAGAACCTTGTGTTCCATGATAAGTCAAAGCACAT